>JABMDO010000699.1:0-25424 GCA_014851415.1 Cnaphalocrocis medinalis | reverse complement strand
ATATAGTATCTTAATGATTGGTAGTGGCTTTAGTGCCGTGAAGTGATACTATTACAAGAATGATTAAAATAGGTATATCGTTTTATCACTGATTATAATCAGTTCATATCTGATCAGTTACCAGTAACATAATTATGTTTGTAGAGTGAGATATTTCATGTTGTTACTTTGAACTTATTTGTTGTATTTGAAATCTGCGATTTAGAAAAAAATTGTATCGATAAAATCCGATCTGATTCAGCGCTAATTATGGATAGATCCCTATTTTAACTTAAGAAATATTGTAAACTTGGCAATTTTTATAATATTCCATAATAACATATAACTCGTGGCCATCCTTTCCAGCTTCTCTCTCATCTTAACGTGTAATTCTCGTTTGCATCCAAAGCTGTCGCATCCGAGACTGGCGTACACTTATACAGAAACTATCTGAAACGTGCAGGTTTCATCATGATGTTTTTTACGTCGCTGAGCTAATGGTAGAAATATGAAATAAAAACCAGAGGTGTAAACTGGGATTCGACCTAGGATCCCTCCCTGCATGGAAGGCGCATTTTTATCCAAGCTGATATCGCTCAATCTTTTCCGGCTTAACCACCGTTAAAACATAACTAAAGATTAACAGAATTAACGTGGCACTCGCCTGGAAAAAATGTAGACAATTTGAGGAAGGCACCTGATCCTCCTCGAGACGACTTGAGGCGCCTCGAGCGTGAGGCCGCATCAACCGACCTACTTAAGGTACCTCATTGAATTTTATGCCTTCGACCTCCTTGGTGGCCTAAGAGATTGGTTACCTGAAAAAAAAAGGGATTTATTAGTCTCGAGATGTTTTACGCCGTGGTACGTTTTAGAAGATGGAATAGTTATCTGAATTTATAGGTAGAGTTATTTTATGTTCGTATGTTTGATATATTGGTATGAAAAAACAAACAAAAAACAAAAGTAAGAAAACTAAAACCCAACTACGACAAAAAACGACGCTCAAAAAGTATAAAACAAGCCTTCGTTGTCAATTTACAATAATGTCATACAATACTATTCTGAAGTATGCAATATTCACTATGTAGAGATAAATTTTCATGTTTGGAAATCGGCAGTCACACGTTGTTAAAGTGCTACGGTAGGTAGGCAGGTATATGAACGTGTGACTACGGATTTCCAAACATGAAAATGTATCTCTACATAGTGAATATTGCATACTTCAGAATAGTATTGTATTGTATGACCTTATTGTAAATTGACAACGAAGGCTTGTTTTATACTTTTTGAGCGTCGTTTTTTGTCGTAGTTGGGTTTTAGTTTTCTTACTTTTGTTTTATTTGTACTATTTTGGTGTCCAAGTGCTAGTAATATATATATATATATATATATATATATATATATATTCAAAATGTTCAAGTCAAGCGCTTTCAAATGATACCAAACACGGCATATTTACCATAACTTTATTTTTTTACTCTGTAAGTTTTGTCTGCTAGAGGGCGCCACATTAGATTTTGTGAAACCTCATATAGCCTATATAAGCCTCATATAACCAGCGGACAATTAAGACGCTTATAATGATATGTCATTTGTCGAATTCTGATAAGTAGTTTAGAAGTTACGTGGAAACAGATGAACATACATACACACATACATAGCCTGTCAAAATCATAACCCTCCTTTTGCTTTGCCGTAGTCGGGTAAAAATGGCGAAATCCACTCAAAGTTGGATCAAATATCATAACGATGGCAAATGCAAATAGGTACCTCCTATCTTACACATTACTTCACATAACAAAGACTCCTGTACTCAGAAAGAAATCATCTCAGACAACAACTTCTCTTAATCGTGAGTTATTACTGATTTCTGTAGTAATAATTAATTATACCGCAATATGATGAATGGTCGAAATATTAGTTCCCAATCGTGAGAGTTGAAATCGTGATAGTTCAGTGGCTTCAACTGTTGCTTCTTGCAACGCAATGGAATTACAAATATAGATTATAGAGATAGATTGATAGATGACATGTTTGTTCTACTGGTGCATTACACATTCACATTCAAAGTTTTTTGCCTGAGATACGGATGTTAGTTTAGGCCACAAACTTTAAATGATTCCATTATGTAGTTTAATAGATTATTATACGTCTTTTGTAGCTCTAAAGATTAATTTATTATTTCTATTTTAAAGTAAAACAACGTGCATCAAAGATGACTAACAGTGCAATAACACATTCACCTGCTAAATATATGTATCCAGCAATGTCTAATAAAATCTACGCAAAATTTAACATTTAAGGCTATCCTTTTAGATGCCTATCCGGCGACAAGCAATCTACCCATCAAGGTGACCCTTCGGTCCCTAATTAAATAACCCCAAATTCTGATCTAGGCCACGAAAACAGTTTATCTCCAAAACTCGAAACCAAACCTTTTAAAACGGCGGCATACTCGTATCGAGCAATCTTTAAAGGTTTTAATTACAGAAAGTGGTCCTTTACAACTCCGGGCAGGCGTTGGGATCAATCTGCTTAAATGTGAAGGTAGAAATGCGCAGTGAAAAATCGCAGTATGGAAAATTTTCGGTAGCAACAGGACATGGAATGTTTTGATCGAGCGAAGATTTTGAAGCTCGTAGATAAGTGCGGTTTTAGATTAGCGTTAAATACGCGGCTATAAGGCTAAGCTCGTATTTTTAAAGCGCATTTTGATAGTCATACGAGGATTGACGTTCGTATGGTTCTAAGCTCGTATGGTTAACAGAAAAACTTTGCTATGCAATCATCATCATCATTATCATCAGCCTGTTGCAGTCCACTGCTGGACATAGGCCTCTCCAAATGCTCGCCACTTTGATCGATCTTCGGCTACTCGCATCCAGCTCCAGCCAACCCTCTTGCGCAGATCATCACTCGATCTGGCCTGAGGTCGTCCTACACTACGTTTATCGAGACGCGGTCTCCACTCTAGAACTCGTTTACCCCAACGGTTGTCAGTTCTGTTGCTTTGCAAACGTCGTGGCAATTACACGCAGAAACAGTACAATTCCTTACGGGTCCAGTATAATAATGCGTTTAGGGTGCTGATGGGACTCCCCCGTTTCTGTAGCGCGTCGGGGATGTTTGCCGAGGCGCGTGTGGATTGCTTCTACGCGTTCATTCGCAAGCGGTGCACATCCCTAGTGCGCAGGGTGCGGGGTAGTTACAACAGCATCCTAATCACATTTGCAGAAAGATTTGACAGTTTGTACCTGAACCATTGCAATATGGTTCATGTACAAGCGAATGCCAGAATTTTGTTTTGACATTAATTTTCGATTTTGACATTTATTTTAATTATTGTTATCTATTTTTAAATTTTACTGATATTTAATGAACGTTTATTTATTTATTTATATTAATCTCAATTTAAATTCTGGACATTCTAGTATATTTTTCTTTGCAATTTGTGTTTTTATTTTTATGAATGTATTTGAATTTCAATGTACCTATGATCCTATGTTGATTGAAATAAATAAATATAATAATAATAATTAAACCAAATCACGATTTTGGAAGGAGCTGGAAATGATACGTTGTTACTAAGCCTAATAATAAGGGAAAGTAAATGTTTTCACAACGCGTGCGTCAACAATGAGCAAAAATGAGTAGGATAGCTCACCACAAAACGTAAGATACACTGATTGGCTTACGGGCCTATATCCTAAGGTTAGGATTATTGACCTTATAGAGTACTAGCGGCCGCCCGCGACTTCGTCCGCGTGGAAAAGTAACTTTTTACCCCCCTTTTAACCCCTTACAACCCCCTTAATATTATTATGTTGATAGCCTATAGCCTTCCTCGATAAATGGACTATCCAACAAAAAAAGAATTATTCAAATCGCACCAGTAGTTCGGAGATTAGCGCGTTCAAACAAACAAACAAACAAACAAAACTCTTCAGCTTTATTATATTAGTATAGATATAGGGGCTGAAACGTGGACACTAACAGCACGGCTAGTCCACAAGTTCAAAGTCGCTCAGCGGTCTATGGAAAGAGCTATGCTCGGCGTTTCTCTGCGTGATCGAATCCGAAACGAGGTGATCCGCCAGAGAACCAAAGTTATCGACATAGCTCATCGGATTAGCAAGCTGAAGTGGCAGTGGGCTGGCCACATCTGCCGCAGAACTGACAACCGTTGGGGTAAACGAGTTCTGGAGTGGAGACCGCGTCTCAGTAAACGTAGTGTAGGACGACCTCAGGCCAGATGGAGTAATGATCTGCGCAAGAGGGCTGGCTGGAGCTGGATGCGAGTAGCCGAAGATCGATCAAAGTGGCGAGCATTTGGAGAGGCCTATGTCCAGCAGTGGACTGCAACAGGCTGATGATGATGATGATGATGAGAGTATATAGGCTTCAGCCTAATAGTTCACCACTGGTAATATTTTCACTGTGACAAAACTAAATCTCTAGACGTTTCTCATTAGGTTTATCTAAAAGTAAAGTTTTTTTTTGGGTTTCTTGAAACAACCTCGCTCAGTCGGCATCATACTGTTGTGGAAATGCTAAAGTTTTACGTTTACAAAGTTAATTAAAACTTAAATAATGATTTGATAATTTCTTATTGCTTTATTTTTTCAAAATTTAAAATTAACTTCTGCCTGGTACTAATAGATTGTTGATAGACGTCAAATAATGTTTTTAATACCTGTCTTGAAATGTGTAATTATTTTTTACTAACATCAGAGTAAGTTATGTAAAGTACTCGTTATGTCACTTAGTACTGACTAAAGACATTTTATTAAAGCGATGTTTGACTTGATAATTTTTCAACACTCGTATTTTTATGAGGCCCACACATTTCTGAAATTGTTCTCAAATTAACCCTTTCTTTTGAGAAATGATCAAAAAGTTGACACTTGACATCTGTATAGTGACAATAAATGAGCACCATTTGTAAGGTGAACCGAGGTTAATGTCATGGCCAGTATTCAACCTACGACTGTGGTTTCATATACTTTTTTATATGATAGGTGACAGACTAGCAGACGGATCACCTGTTGGTAAGCGATTGCCGCCGCCCATAGACGCCTGCAACACCAGTAGAGTTACAAGTGCGCTGCCAACCTGACCCCTTTTTCCCCAATTGGGCCTCCGATACCTTAACTCACTCAACAGAAAAAAGCGCAGGCGCTGCTTGACGCCAATCTTCTGTGAGGCCGTGGTATCAATCCAGCCGAGCAAGCCCATTCATGCCGAAGCGTGTCTCTCCCACGTAAAAACTTGGCCGAATCGAGAACAAGACCATTATTAATTGAACCGCAATATCTTTATCCTTATTTTATTGAAACCTAAAATTATTCACCAGTTAAAAAATAACTTTAAACATTATCAAGCTTCGAACCACCAGAGACCAAGCTAAAATGGCGAAGTTAAATTTTGACAGAGATTGATTAATGCTCGATAATTTTAGGTTTAAAAAGAAACGCGTCGTTACAGCCCCTTGTTATACAAACTTGCGCAAATTGTATTGAAATTGGATGATAAAAGAACTTTATTTCTTTGGCTCTCTAATTTATGAATAAAAACAATTAGGTCCCTTTTTGTTCTCGACCTTTTAAAAAACTTGCTGAAATATTGTTACATTATACTCAAAATAAGTTTCTTAATACTTTAAAAATTGTATTTCTTTAATAGGCCACCCTCGCTCGTGCATTGTAATTTATACGTGTTACTTGTATATTATCTTTTCACTATGTTTAACTAGTGGCCCGCTCTCACTTCATTTCGGGACATAATTTTGCTGTTAGTTCCCATATTTGCCAATAGATGGCGCTGTGTGTCGATAACATCGCGCTTGTGTTTCGTCTTTTTGGATTACATAATAAGCCTTGTGTTTGCTTACAGAAGTAATCCCTTTATAAATGGTGTAGATATAGCGATCGAACTATTTTACGATGGTAGTCTTTAAATCCATATTCCTCCGAAAATGACATACCATGGATAGATTTTTTATTGCACAAAAATAGATAAATGAGTGAACCAGCACCAATAAACACAAATCTGAACCTATACATATAACATTTCAAATAGAAGTTTTACCTTACTGTTACCTTACTGGCCACTGGGCCAGCACATCAAGTGACTACAATCTGTCAAATTTCCTCAGTTGATATTGAACTAAACACGTTTGACATAAAAGTGAGGTTCGATTGAAGAAATTTGACAGATTGTAGTAACTTGATGTGCAGGCCACCGTACCTAGAGTAAATTTATGTTAAAAGTTCTTCATGTTAAGGTACACCATTCCTTCACATCAAAAACGTGTCTCAAGTATGTACAATAGAATCAGATCACAGAAACGCATTACAAAGCAATAATGTCCGCTTAAGGCCCTCAGTCACGCTCATGTCCCATTAGCAGGCATTTTCCAAAATACAAAACGATCACAAACTCGATTTACCTCATTATGACACTTCAACCTCTAATAAGGGGTCGATGACCTCGGTCTGAATGAAAGATGGCCGCCGCATGTGTCACACACTCATCTCGGTGAGTTACAGCGTCGACGTTTTTAGTTTGATGCGTTTTTGGGGTCCTTTGGCTAGAAATAACGACCAAATGAAAACCAATTAGGATTAGGATCAAAAATAAAGTACCTACCATGTTTTGTTTTCGACCTCGATGGATATAGAAATAGAAATATTTATTATTCCATGGCATATTTGAAATTCAAAATAGGTAGCTGTAAAACTACTACCTAATGGCAGCCCTATTTGTGATCAGTTTTTTAAACGTTTTCAATATGAAATGGCGTATCTACTCGATCTTATGAATGGTATGGTATTAACAACAAATTCTTCAATCGCCTCCATCGTAAAGCGGTAACAAAATAGTAATCTTCATCAGATGATCCGTCTGCTCGTCTACCACATCTTCTATAATCTATATATATAACTAGCGGCCGCCCGCGACTTCGTCCGCGTGGAAAAGTAACTTTTTACCCCCCTTTTAACCCCTTACAACCCCCTTTTCGCAACAAAAAGTAGCCTATGTCCTTTCTCAGGGTCTAGATCATCTGTATACCAAATTTCATTTAAATCCGTTCAGTAGTTTTGGCGTGAAAGAGTAACAGACAGACAGACAGGACAGACAGACAGAGTTACTTTCGCATTTATAATATTAGTATGGATGTATAATCTATAATATCTATAATAATATTTATAAAGATGTAACTTCTGTTTAGACAACGACGGAGCTTATAGGCAAAACGAAAACGCGAAATGCTTGCGCGATATAATCGACACCTAGCGCCATATATTGGCATGATTTGTAACTAATAATATTTCAATATAAAAATAATATTTCACTACATCACATGTACATTGGTCTGACTCTGAGATAGATAGCTAGCTCAAGCACCTGTGTTACAGATATCAGAACCAACAGTGGAATTACAAATATATACGTATAATACTTTTCTTTTGTAAATACATACTTATAATACATAGAAAACACCCAGACCAATACAAACAAACATGTTCATGCACACAAATGTTTGTACTGTGCGGGGATCGAACCCGCAACCCTTGGCCCAGACGCATATTCACTACCACTGAACCAAACGGGTCGTCAAACTAATGCAGATAAGGACCGGGTCCCGAAACAAAGTGAGAGCGGGCTACTGGAATCATACGAAAAAAATAAGAATTTTTGTGCGGAACTCTTAGTTTAAGCCTTTCGCCTATACTCTCGCTTGACCATTTTTTTTATTAGCGCGGACCGTAAATGTCCTGCAGTTTGGGAACGTACTTTTAATTGCACTCCGTCACTGTTACGCTAGTCATCATTTGTCAACACGGGTCCATTATTTGCTCATAAATATTGGTCAGTGCTAAAAACTGTGCACACTACATTCAAATTCGTGGACCCCCGCAGCTTCGCTCGCGTTTTTTATGAGATAAGAGGCAGACGAGCATATGGTTCAGCTGACGGTAAGCGATGGCCGTCACCCAAAGACATCTGCAAGACCAGTAGACACACAAATGCGCTACCAAATTGTAACCCCCTTATCCCTCAATTAGGCCTCCGGTATTCTCTCTCATACGACAAAACCAGCGCAGGCGCCGCTCACGCCAGTAATTATGTTTGGATGGTCAAAATAAATTGAGTGATAGGTGTGAAGAAGATAAACGAACAATTAGACAAATTCGTTGATTATGTAACAAAATTGTAGAAATGTTTATAGTTGGTGTTCAATAAACCGTTTATCAGGGTTCGAACGTTATCAGTAGTAGTTTTGAAATTAAAATAAAAACAGTGTTTTTCATAAAATATTACTAAATATAAAAGACTTTTTACAATACCTTTTGAACTTTACTGACCTTTAAACGTCTTAAAATAGAATTATTATTTTACGTAAAGTACAACCCTTAAAAAATATTTTGACTTCAAAAACAAGAGTCTGACCAAACCAATTTAAACTCCTTGACATTATCCTAACGGCTAATTTCATAAAATGTTATTTGAAATAAAAAGAAAAGGATTGAATAGGTATTTCTTCAAAAAGAGAAAAAACTTTTGATATTTCACTAATGAGACCGTAAGTTTAAATTATCTTATATTGTTAAATAGCTAATAATGGCCGCTTTTTGATGACCATCATCATGAGCCTATTGCAGTTCCACTATTGCACAAGCATGAAAAAGTAGGTAGATTAACCGCGAATGTTTATACCTATTAATATAAACATTCGCCCTAAGATAACGGAAACCGACACATGAATATAAAATAGAATGTACTATCTGGACATGCTTGCTAATCATGGGGATACTAGCCGGACATATACACTACCTACGAGACTGAATAACTGTCTAGATCATATTATGTTACAAGATAAACAAAATTAAGTACAACGCATCAATTGCAGTTATGCCTACAACTGTTTCGGATCATTTCACTACATTTTTATCAATCTCAAAATTAAAAAGATACACTAAAGAGAATAAACCCAAACTACTGTTAACTTTGAAAGCTGCTCCTAAAAATATTTACAGAATTTAAATTACCACAATGTTATTTTGCAGTGATCCGACGGCTGTGGACTAAGTTCCTTATAGATAAAAATAATTGAAAGTGTTCATCTGAATTCTTCGGTGACTTCTATTCCATGCAGTAAAGAATAATACAACCATGGATCTCACCCGGAATCTTACGTTGTATAAGACACAGAAATGCACTTCAAAAGAAGCTTCGTAATGACCCTCATAATGACATTCTCCGTATTACATACCGACGATACAGAAATTACTGCAACAATTTAATTAAACGACTTAAAAGATCATATGATAGAGATAATATTTAAAATCACTTAAAAACAATAAACTTCTGTGGAAAAATATTAAAAACATTACTTACTCTAATAAAGCACAGCATACTAACACCGAGTTGCTCAATATAAAATCTTCACCTACTGAATCCGCAAACTACGTAAACAATTATTTTGCAAATATAGGTGCACAACTTGCTAAACAAATTCATCTTGACCCCGGAAAAAGCATCACACCGATGTTAGATACTTATTCCCCGAAAATATTCTTTTGTCTTGCTCCCCACGTACACTAATGAAGTTAAAAATATATATTGAACCTTAAACCAAGTAGCGCCCGGGATGGGATAATATCTCAAACAAATTTTTGAAATTTGCTATCGATGACATCGCTCCTATAATCACCCATCTAGCTAACTTATGCTTTGAACAGGGAGTGTTCCCTTCACCTCTTAAACAATCAATTATTACACCTGTGTATAAGGGTGGGGATGTTGATGATATCAGTAATTATAGGCCGATATCTGTTCTTCCTGCTATTTCAAAAGTTCTGGAAAAATTACTTAATTTTAGACTCACTGATTATTTAAACAAATTCAATTTACTGTCACCTACACAGTTTGGCTTTAGACAGGGAAAATCAACAGAAGATGCTATTGTCGAGTTAAGTACTTTTGTAACTGAGCAGTTGGACAGTGGCAAAAAATGTATGTCGGTATTTTTGGATTTGAAAAAAGCTTTTGACTGTGTCTCCATCCCCATCCTTATACACAAGTTGGAACGCATCGGAATAAGAGGGACACAGCTCACTTTGTTTAAAAGCTACCTTACTGGAAGAATGCAAAGAGTAAAACTTCCAGGGTATATTAGTGAGGGTGCGGAGGTGACATTTGGTGTACCACAAGGTAGTGTCTTAGGACCTACGTTATTTCTCATTTACATTAACGACCTGTGTAGTGTGTGTATCCCTAATGCTAAAATACTATCTTATGCCGATGACACGGCAGTATTGATCTCTGGGGAGACCTGGGAAGCAGTTCGCACTAATGCAGAAAGCACACTGGCTCGAGTCGCTCTGTGGCTGCGCCATAACCTCCTTACTCTGAACGCATTAAAAACTAATTATATTTGCTTCAGTATCAATAATAATTCGCAGCCGGGGATTGAGTTTTGCCTAAAAATACATTTGTGTGCTGAAAACGTTAATAGGAACACGTGCAACTGTCCAGCTATAGAAAAGGTCCCGCAAACGAGGTATCTTGGTGTTATAGTGGACCAAAGATTATCGTGGTTCGCTCATGTAGATCATGTTATAAATAGGACAAGAAAATTAATCTGGATATTTAAAACTCTCAGACATGTAATACCAGAAAAATGGACAAAATGGATTCTCCTAAACACCCTCCTCAACCAAATATACATCTCTCTTGCACAATCAATTATTACGTACTGCATTCCAGTTTGGGGAGGTGCTGCAAAATCACATTTTATAAATTTGGAACGAGCACAGCGATCGCTAATAAAGGTCATGTATTTTAAAAAAAGACGATTCCCTACAGAAGACTTGTATTGCATCAGTGGATTGCTTTCAGTCAGAAAACTGTATATAATTTTAGTCACATTAAAAAATCACAAATCCATACCATACGTTCCACACCTCCCGACAAGGCGGCAGAAAAATGTAGCCTGTTCTAAATCTATTAAGACTACGTTTGCCAGTAGACAATTCAGTTATCGTTCTAGTTTTCTTTTTAATAAAATTAATAAAAAATTAAATATATATAAAGTAAACTATACGACTGCAAAAAAACTTTTAGAAGAATGGGTTCAGCTCAAACCTTACGATGAAATAGAATCGATACTAAACTGCAACTTATAGCTCACACACATGCACATTCAAGTACATACAAAGACACACATTTACATACACGCACATACACATACACACACACGTACACACCAATATACACACATACACACACACATACACATAATAACATACACAAACACACGCTAAAATTAAATTAAAACTAAATAGAATAGAATAAGGAAGAGCGGGGTCTCCAAACACAGGCTTGTCAGCTTAAATGGGGACTCCATCCACTTACTACTTAAGTTAAATTTTGTTAAAGAAATAAAATATTTTCATTTTCATTTTTCATTTCATACCCAACCTAGGGGAAAATATTTTTCCCTTCCCATTACCAGCCTTCATTTCATTACATGAAGTTTAACTCTGAGTTAAAAAGCTCTAAATTAATGAATGAGTTTCATAACTGGGCCAGTGGGTCAATTTGGCTTATGCCGTTAGTCAGGAAGCCTAAGGTTAGTAAAATCGGAGTTTATCCCACCAAATTGCACCGGGATAGACCTGCGACATGCCTAATTTGATTCGTATAATCCAAGCCAAGATAAACCGTAACCACGTTAAAATTAGGAAGATTTTACAATAAAGGAACCCTTTGGAAAATTGCTACTCCTGATTGGATAAGCCTTTTTCAATGACAATTAGTTAAGTAGATTGGGTTACTCTATCTTCCTGGAGAAAATTAATCGTCGGCCACTGATTAGGAGTATTTAATCGTTAAAACGTTGGTTTAGCTGGATTAAACTAGTCTATAAAACCCTTTTTGTTAACGAGGTACAACTGAAAACAAAAATGTTAAAATCACTTGATTTTTAACAGTTACTGTCACCGTTCACAGACAAGTCATCGTGCGCATTTTTTAACAGTTTTTGGATTAATCTTCCGAAAAGAACTTTTTGTCAAAGCAAACTTCTCAGATCTGATCAAAGCCGGCACGTGAGTAGACGGCAGATTAAACCAAAAACAAATAAAACTGTGCAAGAACATGATGAAACTGAGTTTTTGTTCCAAGTAACGTGATATTTTGTGACGATATTTTCTACTTGCTATTGTTTAAGTGAAAAAGCGGTCGAATGTAAATAGTTCATTGTTTTCACAAAGGATATTAACATTTTGCTCGTTTTACTTTTTATCTCGTTACAAAGGAGTGCTATTCGGTACCTTTTTTATTTTTTAAATAAAGTCCGATACGTATTTGTACGACATCTTTGTTTAGAGACTTATTTTTAAGACATTAATTTATTTTGAAAATGATATCTTAACTCAAACAATAATTAGTTTACTAAATAGGTTCAATGAAAGCGAAATACAACCAAAAAAATAAGTGAATGAAAAACAGTTTATATTTTATCTCTAATGTGAGCACTAAATATTAACTAGATAGTTGAGAATATTCTCAGCGCACCTTAAATTCGAAACGATTTAGATAACTTCATTTCCTAAATTGACCCGATAGGAATTTAATAAACCGTTTACTTAATTAATTATAGAAGTAAATTTAAGAAACGACACTATTTAGATACGTGTATCTTTTTCTATCGTCCATTATAATATCGTCCATTTTCGACAGGAAGTTTTAGGTAAAAAAAGTTATTGTTAAAATTTTCTAAAATGCTGTAAAAACTATTCAATGTTTACAGCTGTGAAATTGAAGTTATTTGACATTCGTGATACATGAACACAAGGTTTTGAAATATTTTGCATACAGAATATGTTCCACTTGTTACGTGACTGGGCACAGCCAAATATCAAGTGACGCGGAAACAGTGTTGTTTGAAAAAATCACGTGCATTCTTTATTCAAAATTTTCAAACGTGGAATTGTTCTGCAATCGGGCAGATGCGGCCTTTTTTGGGATCCACGTAATACAGTGAAGTTAAAAAGTATCAGCCTATATACAGTCCCACTGCAAGGCAAAGGCCTCTATCATAGAAATCAAGTCATCGCTGTGATGGGATTAGGCTTACTCACCACGCTTGCGTAATGCGGATTTGTGATCACTAACCCGAGCTATGGTCGAGAAATTCGAAACATATTATACTTTTGCTCGATTTGGGGATGGAACCCCCCATCGTCCCTCGGCAACGCTCCGTAACTGGTCGAGTAGTTTTATCCTATAGTTCGAAGCAATTTTGTATCCTGCGATAGACGAAAGTAACATTGACTAGATTTACTAATGCATTATTTAATAGTGCCGAAATAAATTGTTTTGAAGATATTGATTGAATCGTTTCGATAATAATCGAGTTCATGTTTCTGTAAATATCTGCTTACGGACTACAAGTCATCCATTCACATTTTACTAGAAACTACACCAGATTTTTATCCTACAAGTCAGTGTTATTTCCTCCATTGCCCCCGAAAATCCATCCATCACTGATAAGAAAAAAATACCTCCTAAGCCCAACACCGATTACGGAACCGTCCCCAGCGAAAGGTGTCAGCTCGCTTGCCCGATTTTTCCAGGTTGATTTTCCGGTCAATAGTCGGGGGAAACGTAACGTCTATATTCCCTGGGGTGGTTCCAAACGGAACAAGCATGTACGTACAGCGCTTGCCTGTTCTTGCGCACTTTCGATATAGGTCAGCCACCAGTGGATTTGGGGATTAATTCAAATGAATACAAAAGAGGTAACGCGAGTTGGGAACTTAGCGGAATGGAGCGGGGATTTTCTACGGACCCAAGGACTTTTTATTTGGGTCGGACTTCTGTCACGGATTTAAATGGTATCACCTCACTGTTACCTTTGTGCCAGTATTGTATGTACCACGTCGTACTTTTAACACATTTTTTTAATTAGAGAAGTGACAAATGATTAGGTTAGCCGGTCACCTTTTTTGTGACAGGTACGTCAGAAGTCACAAGTGCGCTGTCAACCTTTAAACCCCCATTCCGCCCAATTGGGCTTCTGGTACTCTCACTCGCTGACGGAACACAGGGCTTCCCGGCCACAGCCTGGCTCTCCTACGCAAAGCTAGGTTTCTTATTTGCGAGATTGAGTCGGGTTAAGTCAAATGTCGAAAGACATTATCCACTGCGATGAAAACCATACTTCAAAGATACATTTGCAATAAACTAGAAACCATGACTTATCGAAATGAAATCTCAAAATTAATAGCCATGAATTATGTCAACAACTCTATTGCGATACTGGTATCCATGAATTACTCTCACAAACTCATGTTACGCTAACCGGTTTTGCGCATAAAATGCAGTAACTGCATAAAAGGACAGGACAGGATGTGGTACACGTGAAGACCGCTATAAACATTAAAATATATCGCCACACTCTTCTTGATTCTTTAGTGAATGAAAAGATAGAAACTTGAGCGCTGTTCTCGTTAACAGTATGTTGAATTGTACTATTAATCTGGGGAAACTGGTTTTTAAGCATAAGAGGGCTGGTGACTACAAATTATTACATGACGGTGTTGGTATAAAAGACAACTTACTACAGATCAGATATCCAAGTGTAAAGTAAAAATAGGTCAGTTGTATAAATTGACAGTTTATCAAAATTTTGTTAAACTGAACGTTTACGACGTTGACGTTTGAACGTCTAGACGTTGAATAAAAAAATCTGTTTATTTCACTCGATTTCCAGAATAAGTGACGATCGCTGATTTAAACGTTATATAAAAAGACTACTTTAAACTATATAGGTATGACTAGTAAGTGAAGAATATAATCAAGTTATATTAGAATATTATTACACTGACTAAGGGCCTACAGGGCAACCGAAACGAACGCCAATATACCTATGTCGCATACTAAGAGACGCACAGCTTGTGAATTGGACAAGGGTAAAGATTCGATCGCGAATTGCGTTTCGCTGTTGGCCCTCTGGATTTTGCGTTTACATTTACTAAACCGTGATTATGATCCTTTTAGAAGCAACTACGTGTTAATTCCTCTTTTACAAGAAACTTTCGAGGAGATCGGCTATAATTAGGTTTCTGGGGACCGAGAGGTAAAGGAGGGTGTGACATGTTCGACTAGTTTTTAGGGTCTGCAGTTTGCACATTACTATCTCCGTATCTGTTGGCGATGGACTGTATTGGTCGCTGGGATTAGGAGGCCAATAAAACTGATTGTATTTCAGTATACTTAGCACGTTAACATGTAAAGAGAAAAGCACTGACAAGTAAAGTGAAAAACAAAACAATAATAAGTTATCATAGTGTTTTAATGCACCTGAGAAGTGAGTAAGATGGTTGAAAAAGCACATACATCATACATCTCAATAAATTAATATGACACGAAATTGGGCCGGTCACATCTGTCGAATAACTGACAAAAGTTCTGGAATGGAGACCGCGACGCGGAAAGCGTATTGTAGGACGACCTCCGGCTAGATGGAGTGACGATCTGCGAAAGATTGAATGCATCTAGCCGAAGACAGGGGCATACGGCGAATTATGGGGGAGGCCTATGCCCAGCAGTGGACTGAGACAGGCTGATGATGATGACACGAAACTTCAACGAACTGTATTTAACGCCCATTCCAAAATTCGAAGCTTGAAAAACATCAACATCAATAAAGTTTTGAAAACAGAATCCAATAAGCAGTTCGCAAGTTCAAAGTCGTAGTCGTCCATCACTTGAAGTCCTCAAGACAAAGGGCATCAGAATAGGCTGAAGGGCCCTGGAGAGCTGCTCACTCCCAGGGGGACCCGTAATCTGCATCCGCGATTTGTGTCTTGAATTTAGGGTTGCCAACGCCCCAACGGTCTTGCGGTTTAAGTATCGATTTTGATCTGTTGTCAAACTAATAAAAATGTAACCAGTGGTCAAATATAGGCAAAAAAGTTTTTCGAGCAACAGTCGGATTAACCAATAGTCATATTACAACCAATAAGCTGTTACCTTGCAAATTGGTGCTAATCAATAGTCAAAGTTAACTAAAAGGTGACTACGGATCAAAAAAACGTCGTTAAAGTCCTGGGTTTGATTCCCGAGTCGAGTAAAAGTATGTTCCGAATTTTTCGAATACAGCTCGGGTTTGTGATCACTGATCGATCACCAATCCACATTAAGCAAGCGTGGTGCTTAAGCCTAACCCCATCATTGTAGCATAGCTTATATCTATTATGCCCTGCAGTAAAACAATATTAGACTGATTCTTAAAGGTTGGCAATAGTAGACAGAAGCGTTGATCCGGTAAGGAAAATCTTAATAATTTTTTTTATAGTGCCCTTTTTGGTCATCGGTCGAAATTTTATAGATGATCAAAATCTTTAAAGATATTGATTCATTGCGGCTTTTGGTTTTGTTGAGATTGAACCATTGTTATTTTGTGAGGCAGCCCTAAACTTGCGACAGGGTTTGGCCATATCGTAACCTCTTCTGAAAGGTTAAGTAGGTACTGTTTTTAAAGGAGCCTAATTAAGTTTCTTTACAAAATGGTTGATACTACCAGTAATTCTTGGTACTGTTAACTTGTAACTTCCGGAGAGGGTGAAAGGAAATTTTAACTTTATTAATGTAGATTATAGTCCAGTGCAATGGAGTTTCATGCGACGAGTTCCCACGAACATATCCTGTTTTTTATACATTAATTTAGCTTGGGAAGTCACCATATTGTTGCAATAAAATGTGTTATTACTCCAATGAGTATGTCGATTTAATCAAGAATAAATCAACGGTATAACCGTGTCATACCATAGATTAACTATCGGATAGTGGTTGATCAAATTGGACGTAATAGGGGAAAAATAATGTTTGTGAATCAACCGTACTGATGCCTTTCTTGTTATATTGACTTAAAATTTGTGTTGCGATGCAAAAAATCTACTTAAAAATTAAGTTTTAGATAGTGATCACTTTTAAAAGCCTAATATAATCAATCAAGTGTAATCATTATGATAATAAACAAAATTTGACTGGCCCAGGTCATTTGGTAGTGACCCCGCCTCATACGCCAAAAAGTGGGATCCCCACACTGGACAAACATTCGTATAAAGAATACTTGTGTTTTTTCAGTGTCTAGATGTAATATATGTATTTTAGTATTATATTTGTGATCCTATGATGTCTAATAACTGTCTAACAAGTGCTCAAGCTACAAAGGTCAATGTATGAGATTTTGTGTAAATCTGCTAATTATGTATGTCAATAATATTATTGCAATGTCCATTCAATCTAATGAATGCGAATGTCAAGACAATTATGTACATGACGTAATGTTAATTAATAATATTGCCAATCTGTTCCCCGATAATAATATAATCGCTCAAGGACATTTCGCACCCTTATTCAAACAAAGAAATAACTCAAAATTTCACATTTGTGGGAAATCGCATTTGAAGTTTGACACCTCCGCTTAGTGTACTTCAAAATTAATAAAAAATAAACTAATAACAATAGCCTTGTTTTAAAAATAGGTATGAATAGTTTTAAAACACATAGAAATTAATTTGTATGGAGATCATAGTTATTTATAAAAGGAAGGTATTTATTTATATTGTTGAAAAAAAGTTCGTACTTATTTCACTTTTTGATAAAAATATTAATTTAATTCCTTCAAATGGTTACGATGCAAGTCAGAATGTTGCTGTTTTTTATTGTTATAATTGAAAGGTTTCATCTTTTTTACTTTTATTCCAGTATAAGATAAAATTAAGTGTAACACAAAGACTTAAAGGGCTATGCCCAAATTTCAGAGTGGTTTTGGCTAAATAGCGCACACCTATAATTGTATGCGCAAAATATAGTATATAATGTAATTATTGTTATGAAGTAATCATGAAATAAGTAAAAGTCGGAATTTCATTCAAAAATGTTCTTTATTCATCGTCATAAACAATTAAGACGTCATTCAGAAATTGCGCAGGTGCTGCTATATTACTTTCATGGCGAGGCCATCCCAAATACCAGATTACCGACAAGACGTGGGCACAGCATCCCACAGTTCGACGGCCTACAATACAATTGCAACAGTATTGTTGTATTGCTGCACAACCTGTATTATTACTGTTGATCAAAATCAACACCGATCGGATTTTTCAACACAAATAAATGCAACCTTAATAAAGTCAAAAACTTACCTCACAAGGTGCAATTTGACGAGTAATCTATTCTAATATCTTATCTAATACGATCCACACGAGGTCTGGTATTTGTCAATGTGTGTGATCTTCTGCGTAAAAGCTACCGTCCACAGGAGTGTGTATGACCAACAATTGGTGCACTTTGTTGATCTGCAGAAGTAGGCTGTCTTATTTCACTCCAAGCTGCTGTCCAACAAGAACACACCATGTCGTCGCTTGTTAATACCTGTTGCAATGAAAAAGCCCATATAATACAATCATATTGTCCACTGTTAATTGTTAAACAATCAAAAGATATTACGATAATTATTTACCACTGCATTAATCCATCATTGAATGAGATTTTGCACCTCAGCGATAATGGCGGGCGAGTGGTTGCGGAGGAAGCGGGAGCGGAGCGGAATCCATGTTCAAGCCAAGGTCTTCAGGATTAGATCGATCACCGAAGTCCATTTTTATGCCAATTCGTTGTTTTACTTAATAAAAATATTATATTCAATTTCAAAAGTTCAAAACTCGAGAATTAACGTGAATTTACGTAAAATGACGTTTGACGTATTGTAAGTGGCATAGATAAATAATATAAGTAAGTGGGGTTGCCACTAAATATAACAATCGATACCTGTTGAATAAATGAAACAGTAATCAATATCGATTGTTTCAAATTATTAAAAAAAATACATTCATATTGTTTGATGTGTACCTAATTGGTGTCCTGGGATATTTATTAATTATTATTTTTTACTTTTATTGGCTCCATTCAGCCTGGTGGTAAATAAAATGGTAGCCAACGGTAGACAATGGATGACGTATCCTCGTGGTATCCTATCCGTTGGGTTTGCCATACTGGCCCCCAAGCGTGACGCAGGGAATCTGTCACGACACTGGATAAAAAAGCGCGAAAGACGGTAACCTCCCCTATTTCTCAAGTATGGTTAACCCCCGCTGAGTCTCCGGTACCTTCACTCACTGAAAAAAGACAGCATAACTGCTGTCTTTTGACTGCGGCTGCTTTTGACTTTTGACATGGTGACATTATGGGAAATCATGAGCTGTTATTAATTGTTCTATTTTGAATAAATAAAGAAAAATAACGCGTCCTTAGGTACTTTTATTTAGATCCTTAAAAATCAGCCCCCTTGAGTAGTGGTGTGTACTTACTCTAATCGATAAGAATCGATTTAATTGACGTTTGGCTCTAAAATGGCAACTCAGCTCTGCACTTCCAGGAAAAGAATGATTCCTGTGTTAGTGAGCTCAATTCAAAACTTATTTAGTGTGATAAATTATTTTGGACTTTAGGGGTAAAACGAATATGTTGACAAATAAAAATAATTAAAAACATAATTTTTAACCAAAACCTTTTATTTGGGCGGGCTATGGCCATTTATGGGCATCGTGCTTTATGTAAAAAGGTGCATTCACTTACTCGACGAAACACAGCGCAGGCGCTGCTTCACGCCGGTATTCTGTGAGACCTTGGTATCAATCACGCCGGTCGAGCCGGCCCTTTCATGCCGAATTACGTTCTGCGCTGCGTAATTTTGCGCGTAATTTGTTATGTCGACGACGCACTGGTGACAGTCCGAGTTTTTGAACTTCGGGGTGCTACAGTACTTGTCACTGCTGCTAGGCGCGGATCCAGACCTCAAAAATGGTTGTGGGCAGATGCCCACAACCATTTTTGAGGGATTATCTGACTTGGGACATAGTGGAAGGGGGGTTCTAGCGGCTCGTTCCCCCTAGCTACGCCCGTGATTGTGGGCATCTAAGGATTTTCCGACTTGGGGTATCGTCGAAGGGGGGTCCTAGCGGCTCGTCGCCCCTTAGCTACGCCCATAGTTGTGGATACAACCTCCCCCGCCAATCCCCCTCTCCCTCTCTTAGAATCTCTTAGAATGCTGATCCTAAGTTGATAGAAGAAAGTGCAAAGTCTCAAGTAAATTTAAGGCTGTGGGCATGCCCACAGTGCCCACAATGGTGGATCCGCGCTTGACTGCTCTGGCAGAGGTTGTGTCAAGGGGTACACTTCACAAGTCCGAGGCAATCTGGTTTCTCAGTCCTCGGAAAAAGTCCTCCTGGACTCACCATTGTGGTGGGTAGGACTACCATCCCAGTTGGAGCTACCCTTAAGTACTTGTTACTCGTGGTTGACAGCAGATGGGAGTTTACCGGGCACCGGCAACGGCTGGTCCCGAGATTAGTTGGCGCTGCGGGGGCTCTTAGTCGGCTGTTGCCCAACCTAAGAGGAGGCGATGAAAGCTGTCGCCGTTTAAAAATGGGGTAGTAAGATCGATTGCCCAATACGGGGCACCGATCTGGTCGGGATCATTAAAGAACCGTCATAAGGCTTGTTTCAAGTACAACAGGCCATGGAAGTTCAGATAATTATAGGATACCGTACCATTTTTCACGAGGTGGCGTGCGCCATAGCAGGTCCCCTTAAGGGATCTAGACGCAGAAGTCCAGGATTTTGTTTAAGTTACTGGCAAAGTGCTCAAATTCGCAGTAAATGGTGCCGGGTGTTTGTGGTTCCTTCGTTGTTTTTGGTTTCCATAGTACAAGGGAAAACCTTAGTTTAGGACCAGGGCAATGTATGTGATACTGTTTCAATTTATTTATTCATTTTTATTTATTCTCCGCTGGACGCAGTAGTGCGGTAGTAAAGAGCTGCTCAGGACACGGCACTAAGTGAATGGCGCCGGCGCCTAAACTAGTTCGACACCGAAGGTTCTGAATCACGACGTCGGATTCTGGAGCTGGTCTGGCCCATCTTAGACAGATGGATTCGAAGAAAGTGGGGTGGATCGATGAGCTATCTGTTGACACAGATCCTCTCATGATATGGCTAAGTTGGAAGGTATCTATGCATCGTTGCCGGTGCAGATGTGTACGACTGTGCGGAAGATACCGCACAGCACACAATGGCGGAATGCCTGCGTGGGATGAATCAAGGAAAACATTAAGCGCCCTTGGAGATCGGAACCTCTTATTGCCGCCCGTCCTAGAGAAGATGGTCAGTATTGGAAAGTGCCTTGGAGTTCTGTTTCATTTCATTTAATAAAATATGCCATCATCTTACACCACGTAAAAGGATTGACTAGGAATTCCGAAAAAAACTATTATCGAATATCGCAGATCTAATATTCGAATAAACGGAACAGTTTTATATTAAATTTTTTCGAATATTCGATTGCAAGCCCTAGTTGAGCGGCCGTACGTATATTTATATTTATGTACAATGACAATCATACAAGAATTAATGTACGAGCAGGCCTATAATAGACACTCATCGCAACACGAGCGGAGTCACAAATCCCCTGCTAACCTTTTAACCCCCTTTCTCCCCGATGGAGCCTTCAATACCATCATTTATTTTCTCGTCGAAACACAGCGCAGGCGTAGCTTCTCGCAATGGCACTGCCGTGCCTCCAGATAACTTACTTTACAATCAAATTTGGTGTCATTCAATGTATGAGGGTCATACTTTTTTGAATCGTTATCAGATATTGATGTATTTTGATCAACTAAACCTATATCATCCGCGTCCTAGATAATGACGCCATGCTAAATACAGATTAAAATTGCCATTATTACGATACTTTCAGTAACGTGACATGTATGAATTTACTTTAATAGTGAATTAATTTAAAAAGTTGAAAAAGTAATATTTCTAAAGTTATTAACACAGAGACTCAACTCCAAATACCACAACGGTAATCGTGAATTAACAGTACAACATTGAAATAAGTCTTATTAAGTTCAGTATCTTATGAAACTTTTAAAATAAAACAGAATTATGTCTAAAATGATACGTAGAAATTTCAATTTTTTTTTCTAATAAAGTGAACTAAGTACAAATTATTGCACTATTAGATTAAATATTAGAGAAAATAAATTTTATCTGGCAGTAAAACACCGCAATGTTTGGTTTTATTTCACTCAAACACGGAAGAGCAGCGGTCAAACCTTGAACAAAGCTGCACATCACTGAATCTTTCGCTTTACCGGAATCAACTTGTTCGCGCGTGTTAGTAAAAGAGAGGCGGACCATGCGCTGTCTCCCTCAGTTTGCTCATATTTGATTGGCTGTTCGAGTGAAACGATAGTCCTTGTTAAGTTATTACAGTTTTTGATGAAATCTCGGAAAACGCGAATTTTGAGTTATTTCTTTGTTTGAATAAAGGTGCGATTTGTCTACTGAATATTAATAAGATTTATTTACATGAGTTCTTTTCGGTCAATTGTATGCTAATTTCTTTCAGGAAGTCCATTCATTGTTACATTGTTGATTTTAATAATTCGTCTTGTCTATGAACACTTTTTGATTGCATTGATTATGACGCCATTTTGTTTCGCAGATATTTGATAATTAGCCCAATAGGTCAATAATAGATTTAAAACAAAAACGACATCAGAGAGGTTGATTTAATTAAATTCATCCGCCATTTTGTTTCGCAGATTATTTTATAACTAACCCAATAGGTCAAGGTCGGACAGATTAATTACGAATTTAATATACATTGATAAGTTATTATCACTACGTATTAATTACAAATAGTGTTATTTATTACTTACTTCACCCAATAATAGTCCGATTCGTAAAGTTATATAAACAGTGTTACGTTTGTAGGTTAGAATTGGTGACCCTACACTAGCTGGCATGCTGTGGTATCACCAGAATATAGGTAGGTAAGCTATTTTTGAAAATAAATACCTAATATTTACTACATGACTGTTACCCCTATTCAAAAGGAAAGCTTTTAAATTACTCACGAAAGCAGCATCAGCTGATTTCATATATAATTTAATTATACAAATGATTCATATATAAAACAATTTCGCTACAAACTTGCTTATCTTAACGACTGGAGATGCACACATAACCGTAAAAGAAAAACGAGTAACTCATAGTACACTTACATCATTCTTGCTACGTGTTTACGACAATAAGTTAATGTAAGTACACCCAGTACTGGCAACAAAATGTACCGAACTTATGCAGACGTCGTTAAAAACGAAAGTATGATATAAAGGCTTGTAACAACATTACTGCGGAGTACTAAACAAGTTTTACTCATAAGGGATTGGTACGAGACCCAGACAGTTATATTAAAGAGTTCAGCATGCGAGTATGGAAAGTTGCTGGTTTTGCTTCTTGTAAAATGTATGAGATTTAGGTCAGTTTCATTGATAATACTGACGATAATCGTATAAAGAAAGTAAAGTAAAGAATTAGCCTAATTATAGTCTCACTGCAGAGCGACTTACGAGTACATCATAGAAATCAAGTCATCGCTACTATAATGTGATTAGGCTTCTCCACGGTTGCCTAATGCACTTTGGTGATCACAAACTTGAGAGAATTATGTTTGCAAACTGGAATGGGATAGATGGTACTCACCAATAGAACCCGAGACTCTGGGATCATAGCCCGATATTTAAACACACTAAACCAACATGGCGTCATTTAAGACACAGACGTTTTATTAACTGACAATGTAGAAAAAGAAGTTAAGGGCTATTAAGTCTAATCTATTTCAAAGATATTTTAAAGTTCTAAAAGCTTTAATTCAATCAATGACATTCAAATATTTTCAATTTCATCACCATCATCACACTCATATGCTCTCAAAAGTTATATCCCCATATCCTCTTCCAAATCTTAAAAAAAAAAACAAAAACCATTTGGGCAATGACAAACATGACAAAGAAACTAACGCGCGTCCCAATCGCCACTCGCCTCACGTGGATATACCCGCGGTCCCCAGACACCCGTAACTCACACGCCTTTATGACAGTATAGAATATTTTAAGTGCATTATACCGCCCGAAAGGGAGGGCGAAAAGCGGCTTTGGCATGGAACGATTTTTATTATGGTTATGTTCATTTGGCGAAACCAGAAAGGACATTGGCTGTCGTATTGTTTCAATGTGAAGTTCTATTGAGAATGGTGATAAAGAATTTATGACACAGGTTAATGTAAAAAGAGTTAGTTATGGATAAGTTAAGCTTGTCACAGCATAAATAAATGATAGCAATTTTTTAGGATAGGTACTACTTTTGTGGCAATCAAAGCCAAAATACCTCTTTAATTTACATCACATTCCTAAAATATAATAAAAAAATTATTATTTTTGGAAAAAACCTTTCGTATGGTATGGAAGATATTTATGATTCTGATGTTTTTGGAGCAATATTGTATTTAAGGACTGACTTTATATATTAGTATAAAATATAGAAGAATGACAAATATATAACTTTTAACTATAAAATAATATGGCTAGTGCTAAAGATTTGTGCTTATGAGCTCTTCCGGGTCTGGTCTGGTAGCACCAAATAGCAACTAATTGCCACAACCCATAGCCCATGGTGTTGAGGTCAACACCATTGCTTCTTGATGCAGGTTGCCTGTGAAGCTGTGGTGTCACTTTCTTCGCCCTTTTGATTCCTGATTCAAATTAATCGTTAAATGTAAATTCCAAAATGGGAACTCCCATTGATGGTCGAGATTAGGGTCTGTCTCAGAGCTAGCTTGATAACGGGTCGCAAAGGGCTCAGTAGTAATTGAGACGCCGATTGTTCGTGACGTCACAGGCTGACGATAGGGTTGTCAAAGTTTGCTCAATATAGCCAAGCTATATTATTTTAAACTGTCATGGTTATAATTACAACACCGGTAAGCAACGGGTCCTTGCAAAAGCCCTGAAATATCGGATACTCAAAAATAAGGTACTTAATAGCATTTTCGTTTCAAACTATTCTAATAGCCAATTACTATACATTTGGGTTTACAATTTCGGCATGCTTAATGGATAAAATTTGTTTAAATTTCAAAAAAGGTTTGCGTTTTTCTATTGACATTACGAGCGAATAAACTAGAGAGAGTCATATTGGTTTCCAATAATTCCAATCCAAAGATTAAAATTTAAGATTAAGATCTTGATATGACTTTACTCTTGTTATCCTTTTCCCAAAATTTACACTTAAATTATTGTCGTGATAAGGATTTCGTTCTTCAAATATGCTCTTGGGAATCAATATCGTATTCTTCAATCAATTAATCGAATAGAGGCTGAACTCCGCTTCGAAGGTTGACATGAAACCGCTCATCAATGGTTTGAAAGTCAAAATTCACATGTGCCATCGGAGAGTGGTTTAGACTCCTGGCAACCCTGACCGTTCATTTCATCTCAGCGTGTAATTCATGG
>JABMDO010000698.1:0-24179 GCA_014851415.1 Cnaphalocrocis medinalis | reverse complement strand
GAAGGTCATTGGAACTGGAAGCGTAGCGTTCTGGAAAAGAATGGTTCCAGGTAGTACGGGTAAAAAAATATTAAAAATTCACCCAGATAGTATCGATTAACCGCGGATGTTTTCTTAGTTGTTACACATCACTACAGCCAAGGTTTTTTCGGGTTCCTCAAACAAAATGTAAGCTGAAAGCGCAAGTAAAGGATAATTTGTCTATTACAACCGTCTTGTGCTTTATTTCTTTTAATTTGTGTAAGTGGAGGCAGAGGAATAGAGTTAGCGACGTTTCTGGTCTCTTTGTCGTTGAGAGGATTGTTTAGTCGTAATTGGAGTTCCGAGGAATCAGAATTGTGATTGGTCGAGGCGCTTTTGTTGGATATAGTTCGAATTTAAATTGTAATTCCATTGGGTGATTTTTTGTGTGTAGCGGGTTGGAATTTCAGTGGCATTTGTTTTATTAAAATAGTAAAATGTTTGCAGTAGGTATACATTTCTTTATCAAACAATGTTACATCAAATATTATCTTATTTAATTTCGATATAATATGCGATCTCGAGGCAACGTCCAAAATCTGCGTTACGACTGCGTGTCGCCGCGTGCGCAGACTCGCGCTCTGCATAGAAAAGACATGAACGCGTTAGTTTGTGACACATTACTTTAAATAAGTTTACCTATTATATTACACTCGGCGTCAAAAAAATCGCACATCTGCGTAGTTTTCATACTAACGCGCTCATATCACGGCTTCGTATATAAAAAAGTAAAACATTTGATTACAATATTTTTTACGTCACATGGTTTTTTATATGCTCGTCTGTTAATCATGCTTCTTAATTAGTCGTGAAAACTTCCTAATTTTCCCAAAAACATAAAAAAGTAATCACTGTTCTATGGAGCTGAAAAACTGATTTACTTTATAATTTTTTTGGACAAATCAAGTAAATTCCATGGATGATGAAAATGTTTAAGAATTAAGAAGCATGATTAACAGACGAGCATATAAAAACCATGTTACGTAAAAAATATTGCAATCAAATGTTTTACTTTTTTATATACGAAGCCGTGATATGAGCGCGTTAGTATGAAAACTAAGCAGATGTGCGATTTTTTTGACGCCGAGAGTATAAACATTTGAATGCAATTTTTATTCGTGATAAGAATGAAAGTGATCTAACTGAAAATCCTTTATTTTGGCAGACGAGCCGACGGATCACCTGATGGTATGCGATTACCGCCGCCCATGGACACCTGCAACACCAGTGGCGTCACAAGTGCGCTGCTTACCTTCAATTCAAAATTCTAAAATTCTTTATTTAGTTTAAGTCCGTTACAAAACATATTATGAATGTCTAATCTACCGCTGATTCGAAAAGTCAATTTCTACCGAAAAGAACATTCGATTTTAGTCTAATCCTTATTCTTGATGTCTTTTTTACACAACATGTAACTATAAAACGAATAGCGGGACCAGTGAAGAGACCTAAGCATATGCTGTCCCTGCGTAATAGGGTATTTGACAAAAATTTTTTATGTGTTTAATCAAAAGACCTCTCAATTTAAGAAACATTATTGAAAGATTACTCGATTCTGATTTGAATTACCTGGGATATCATAACTTTAAGATCACATATTTTGGGCAAGCCCAGAAACGCTCTAATACAAATGACTACAGGCGAGTGACGTCACATGCTCGTATCCTGTATGCGCGACTAATAAATTTTGTTTGGTAGCTATATCAAATGTTTCCTTTAAGTAAATGGTTTTATAATAAAAGTTGGTGGAAAATTGCTTGCATCTAGATTTCAGACCTAAGTATCGCTGAAAAGACGTCGTCGAGACTGATCTGCTCAAGTTCAAGGGCAATAACTTAGCCAATATCTAAAATAGTATCTTATCTATTTATCTTTGCCTCTGGGTTATTATAAGATCATTATAAGCGCCCAAGGCAAGATTTGAATTTGTTTTCGTATAGGCATTGGTTCCGCGTGAGTTTTTTATACTTTCTAACATAGTTATTTACAGCACAAAAATAACATCAAGGTTTAAACAAGGTTTATTATCAGATACAACTTACATGTATCTTACGGTGTATAAGGTTATCTGATAGATAGAAATACTTAGATAGAAACTGAGTACTGCTCGCGCATATTATGTCAACGAACTTTTAGATATGAGGCCCTGGGGGGCTAGTGTATACTTTATTTTCAAAGCCCAAACATATTTTATTAGGTATGTAAGTACCTACTGTTGCATCATCATCATCATCAGCCTGTTGCAGTCCACTGCTGGACCTAGGCCTCTCCAAATGCTCGCCACTTTGATCGATCTTCGGCTAGTTACATCCAGCTCCAGCAAACCCTCTTGCGCCTACTGTTGCATGTTTATCCAAATAAACATTTTGATTAAACTGCAGTTTTTCATGTAAAATACTTTCATCACCCATATCACAGAATACTTAAAATAGCCCATACTTAGTACCTATACATACTTGTGTATTACAAGTTGCTGAAACATCACCCCGATCAATGTCCGCTGGAGACAACTTTCTGTGCATATTATCTTTACATGTTTGTTGTATTTTTTATTAATTCTATGTCTCAGTGCTTCGTATTGTTATTGTCCGTAATGTGGTGTTCTTGTGTTATGCAAATAAATGAATCTTATTAGATATATAGATAAGTAAGTACCAACTGTTTATTGCGCAAAATATTACAGAACTTGAACATAAATAAATACAATCTCGACGGTCTTATCGCTAATAGCGATCTCTTATTCTTATTATTTGTGCTGATTTATTTGTTGTTGTCTAAAACGCAACGCGACGCATGAGAGGATGACGGCTGCGCTCGCGCAACGGAACGCGTCGCCGATTTCTACTGGAAGTGTTGAGTTACTTATTGCACACCCTTTACAACCAAATCGAGGTTACTGCAAGAACCTTTGAAGGTTGGATAGCGATCACTGATGTACCGATCAAACCAAATGTGAAAAATGAAAAATGGATTTATTCAGAGTAACAATTATTTTCACGTTACAGAAATGGTTTTACAGAAAGTAAATTTAATCCCATCAAAAACAATACCTGTCAAAAGTCTCGCAACTACCGTAAAAAGAAAGTGGTAAGATCCATGTTTTGCCAAGTCAGTTATTTATTTTTTGACTTGGCAATCACATTCGAAAATGGTCTGAATTGCTTCGAGAAAAGGATGGTACGGCCCGTGCCGCTTTTTTGCTCGACTTATCCTAAACAGGCGAACTACTCAGCATTGTCGGGCGAGAGCTCCCCATGACGCTGGTCTTCCGTAGATAAACCCGTAAATGGGCATTAGATACTGGTAAGAGTTTTCTGTTTGATGTATGTACCTATCTAATGCTAAATTTTCCGGATTATGTAGACACAATCACACGTTGAGTTAACGTAATCTGTCGATCCGATTCTAACTAATGTGTAAATTAAACACATGGACATCAGACTTTAGACATGGGTCTAAAGTTAGTCTTGGTTTAAAACGGATGCTGTCTCTTTAATTAGTTAGAATTTATCAAAGTGACAGATTCATTTCTATTTAAACCATGACTATCTTTAGTCTCCACTGCAAAATAATTTGAATAAAAAGATAGTTAATGAACTAAAACCCGACAGCCTACTATTAAAAACATGAGGTTGAACATTAATCTTATAACATTGGTTTATTTTTAGACTTCCGAATTATGATCTTGAAATCTCGCGTGTGTATGTATAGGCCATAACTAGAATGTGTTGCAAGTTTGTACTATAACCGAGGCATAAATATTGTCGTGGTTTATTTTGTCAATATCGCAATTCTAATTGCGCCCGCGCAGCCCTGAGACTAGTGTTGTTCCTGGGTAAGTAGTTCAACTAGTTCACTCCGCAAGTGGTTCACTCTTTTCACTCTTTCAGTTCAGGGGGGATTGCACGAGAATCGCCCTCCTATACATAGATAATATACAGATGGTTAAGATGGTTTGGAGCTGCAGTCGATTTCGATGGTCAGTCTGCAGTCGTTTAATAGGTAGTAGGCTCGAAATTACCAACTTCCCAAACCCAGAGGATTCTTGAAAAGGGTACTTACCTATTAACTGAGTTTCTAGCTGGTTCTTCTCAGTAGAAATTAACATTCGGAATCAGCGGTAGATTACCTACATATTTGACATTCATAAATTGAATGAATGAATGAATAAAAAAATTATTTGGCACATTACAAAACAACAATTAAAACAAAAAAAAATAATGTTACATGGACTAAATTTATATTTTTATTTTACGGCCCGGACCTATAGGTTCGTCATCGGTGATGACGAACTCTCTGAGGCTAGCCTACAGAGCCTCGACCACCGCAGACGGGTGGCAAGCCTCTCTGTCTTCTACCGGATTCATTTCGGGGAGTGTGCGGAGGTTCTGCATAATTTGATCCCCCCTAGCCCATTCCACCACCGGACGACAAGGCGCGGCGAGAGTTTTCATCCTTATGTGGTAGATTTGCCCCCTGCCCGTACGAAGCGATTCGCTTCCACATTTATCATACGGACAGCTAAGGAGTGGAACTCCCTGCCGAGGTCTGTTTTTCCTGACCACTATAACTTGGATATCTTTAAGGCAAGAGTGAACAGGCATCTTCTAGGCAAACGCGTGTCATCCTAGACCTCATCGTCACTTTCCATCAGGTGCGATTGTGGTCAAGCGTTGGCCTATAGTCTAATAAAAAAAAAAAACCCAAGTTTAACCTATTCCTCCGAAATTCACATCAGAATCTTGAAAAAAAAAATTATAGTTGTATTATTTATGGGAAATGTGCCTCTCATTTAATCGGTACCTTTTAAGATTCTGTTGTCAATTTTGGAGGCACAATAGATTTAATGACTGCCACGAAAATTATACCTGGAAGAATGACCCACCCATGCTACGCCACTGATTGCATTAATTTTAATTGTTGCCACACTTCAAGTCTTTCGCACTGTAAGGTACTTTTGAGTTTTTGATTTGAGTTACTGATTCATCTATCAATAATTATTCATATGAGTGATACATATTAACTGTATTCTTTTCCGTTCAGTGAACTGTCGCTAGTGCAGTAATCTAAGTGGCCAGTTCGTCTAACATCTCGCGGGGTTTTGATCTTTTTAACCACTTAGCATACTCAAACTTAATTATTTTGGCGGTCACACAATCGCATTGAATGTAGAAACGTGAGATTGTTTATTAATTTATTACATTAGGTAGAGCAGCAGCATGGCAGCTGATGTAAAGGCTGTCAGCAAAGAAATCTTAGCCGTAAGCTTAAGGTTTAGTTATGTAATATCCGGATCTGATCGCATTATTACAAAGTTATTGATCCATCAATGCGGGTTTTTTCGGAGACTTTCCGTACCATCTACGACGACGTTTCATGTAATTCCGTCTATAATTATATTTGTTTTTTTTTCATGTGATAGGTAGCAGACGAGCAGGCGGATCACGTGATGGTAAGCAATTCCCGCCGCCCATGAACACCTGCAATACTTGGAGTCACAAGTACGCTTTCAACCTTTTATCCCCTTCCTTCCGGGTGGGCCTCCGGTACCCTCACTCTCTCTACGAAACATAGTACGGGGGCTGCTTCACGCCGGTTTTATGTGATAGTTGGCAGACGAGCAGACGGATCACCAGATGATAAGCTATTGCCGCCGCCCATAAACACCTGCAACATCAGTAGTCACAAGAATGATGTTGGATAGTGTGGAACTGTGGATACTATAATCTATGCTATACACCGTCCGATTATACTAACATATCTACATACTTTGTATCCAATTATAGGATCTGGCAGCCCTGGCTAATATCCCTGAAATGTGCTAAGTAAGTAGGTCAGTTACTTAATAAACCTCCTACATGTAATCATAGACTAAAACAGTAATAGATAGTTTTGTTTCGGTTTCAGTTTGTACGTTTGCAATAGTGAATGCTTATAAGTACGAGATGCTTGCAATTTACAAAAAGAGGAACAGTAAGTTTAGTCTAATACTCCAAGTATTAGAGTCTAATACTCGAGGAATAAAAGCGATGGTAGCTCAGCAGTGGATAAAAACGCGCCTTTCAAAACGGAGGTCGTAAGTTTGAATCCGAGTGACGTGTACTTTTGGATCTTTCAAATCTATGTCTGTGTGTGTGTGAGCCTGCTCGTCTGCTACCTATGACATAAAAAAATTATGCGTACTTCTACTATTAACTAGGCGGAAAGATTCTCAAATTGTGGATACAATTAGTAGTTGAATCGGAACGAGTAAGTATGATCTATGTTTTTATGTGATAAGTGGCAGACGAGCTGACGGAGCACTTGATGATAAGCGATTGCCGCCGCCCATAGACAGCTGCAATATCAGTAGAGTCACAAGTGCAGTGCCAACTTAATACCACCTTTCCCCCCAATTGGGCCTCCGGTACCTTCACTCACTTGACGAAACGCAGCACAGACGCTGCTTCAAGCCGGTCTTCTGTGAGGCCGTGGCATATCACGGCGTCATTGCCACCGGCCCATAGGCCGTGGCTAAGGGTTGCGAATGTGATTGTGATTGTGATGTGACAATATCACGTAGTATGATGATATGATGATCGTAAGTAGTTGCACTGGGCATTGAGGGGACACGCTGAGATAATGGAAAGCCGGCAACGCATCAGCGACCTCACTGATTTCCCAGATGTTCATGCGGTGATTAACAGCTAACCCGCTTGCTCGTTTGTTTGGTAGTATATAAAAAATAGGCACCTACACTATCGATGTAGTTACGACACTATACTATCGATGTAGTTACGGCCTTGCGTTGGGGAGACAGTGTCATATTATTTGCATTTAGTAAGTATAAGTAATTGAAAGCTACCACAACAAAGCAGGGAAAAAGTGGCTGAGGTTAAATTGTCATTAATGTCAGCAGACTTGCGCTAACCGGTTTCAGACTAGCGTATTATTAGACAACAGAGGAATATACTATAATACTTACTTAAATACATAAATTACACCCAGACATTGAAAAAAACACAAGTTGTCATCACACGAATGTTTGCCTTTTGCGTACGTCAACTCGAAAAATATTTAGGTATACACTTTAGGACCTTGTCACAATACATATGTCGCACCTACCTATACTCACTCGCAACCAGGTCCCACCAGAATACCAGCGCTGCTGCGGCGCCGCAGATAGCGCCGTAGCAGCAAATGCTGAGGTCGGGACCTGATTGACCACACATATTCACACCTTTTCTTTTGTATTCTATTGTCATCTGTACGTGTTATTATTATATTCTCGTGTTGTAATCTACTGTAAAGTTGCTCTTCGTTCTGTTTTGATATGTGTTTTTCTGTGCTGTGAATGTTGTGATGGTCAATAAATGTATTTTCTTTCTTTCTTTATATGTATAAGAAAGTAGAAGTCGCTCTTATACGTATGTATTGTGACAAGGTCCAAAAGTGTATACATATTTTTGGAGTCGACTGTACCTATAAGGCAGGGTCACTATATACCAAATACGCTATCGCGCCGGTCAAGATATTTCTTAGTTTACGTGATCGTGCCGAAATACGATTGATATAGGTACGCACTAGGCTCATAATATGCTGAAACGACCAGGAAACCAATTCTCCTGCACTCGACATTGAAGTCGAATTATAATTTTGTATGGACGAATGTATGAATCTTCAATTTCGAGCGTACGAGAATGGTCTCCTTATATGCTCAACAAATACCTACGCTAATCTGAAACCACACTTAACCTCCTGTCATTCTTCATTGTGCAATAACATAAACCATTTGTATACTCAATTAGGCTCCGTGCAACTAAATTAGGGAGTAGGCACCGGCCTGGCAATTGCAGCCTAAGCAATAGACTTGTGGTTATCATCCTTAGCGGAGACGCATACTAGGCCACCGCCACAGAATTAATAGTTACCATTTGTTTTCTTATAATACGTGACAGACGAGCAGTCGGATCACTTGATGGTAAGCGATTACCGCGGCTCATGGTCACCAGCAACACCAAAGAAGTCACAAGCTTGCCGCGGACCCTTTAAAAAAGGAATACGCTATCTTTTAAAAGGCTTGTAAGGCGTTTCAGCCCGGAAAAACCGCAGGAGACAGTTCCAAGTCCGAGACTAAAGTGACAGACATATCGCATCCAGTCAGAAATATGAAGTGGCAATGGGTTGGCCACTTTCGAAGAACTGACAACCGTTTGGGTAGAAGAGTTCTTGAGTGAAAGTGGCTTGCGAACAGCTGCTGGTAAGTATAGACTATGCGTCCAGCCAAAAAAATCCATTGGGGGAGGCCTAAACACAGAAGTGCTGACGATTATGATGATGCCAACTTAGTTTTACTTATTTACACCTAAAATAATATGTATGAAGGAAGCTCAGTATGCGTCAGTCTCCTACCTAACCCAGAGCAGTGCAGTTGCGTCTTAACCCAATGGCATGTTTTCCCTTGCGTGTTTACGCACTATTTCTTTCTTAATGACACACGTTTGTTATAAGTGACTTAAACCTCTACTACCCCGCCCTTACCGTAATGATATGGATGGGCCACGTTTCGCAAGACCGCCCTGTTTCATAAGATGGCAGTCACAACAGCGGAACGAGACACATAAAATCATAAAACGTTTGCGCCTTATCGTATGGGATGTTCAGTCCAGATAAAACACATTGCAGATTGCCCAAAGCGTAGTAAAAAGATAAATCATTACAGAGCGGTTGCGATATTTTCTATTGCACCGCCGCGTGAAGGTTTTGGACGTATCTAAGCACCACGCCACCCTCAGGGATGATAGGATCTAGGAAGGATGATAGGATATGATAGGATCAAATTAAGATTACTTATTTAAGTTTAAAATTAAATTATGCTAAAATTGTTTAGAAATATCTCTCTTTACAATAGGTATCTCACCAAATATTGCATGTTACACCAAATTGCAACATAGCTAATTAGGCACAAAGCCACATAATGTTTAAAATTATCACCTACAATGTAAACATCCTATTTAAACGGCAATAAAGTTATTTGTTTGTGTATTTACATATGTGTATGTACGTGAAGACAGTTGGTACCTACCTTACGTAGTGTGGTCGGAATTGAGCCTCTGACCCGTTCAAGATTTCAAGCAAACTAATCTACCACTGCCAAACCAATCAATGTAATCACTGAGCTGTATTGTGTCAATCAAGTCGTAAAAGTAATTAATGACGCCCCTGCTTCATAGGGTATGTTAACGCCATTTTTATAAAACATGGGAACTCCTTTAGTTCCTCTTTCCAAATATTCAATGTTCTCCGTGAGTTCCCTTAAAAAATCAGTTCAAGTTTTCAAGACGTTCTTAACGCATACCAACGTTCTCACTGGGCAGTTGATTAATCAAGGTGCTAAGATAAGACACAGTTTGCCCTATAAGCCCGTATCGTATGTTACCCCGTAGCCCTGGATAAGCTGGAAGCCCATGTGTTTTAGTTGGTACTGGCCTCAGATTAGCTGAGGCCCCAGTCATGAGAAAGCCCAACACTACCTTTCGGTCTCCCAGCCGGGGGTGGGCAGGCGCCGAAAGGTGGCGACGTCCGCATCGGCTCATTGCACTTCGGGCCGGCGGAATTTTACCAAAAAAAGGTGCTACGACACCACAGACGTTTACGTGCGTTTACCTCAGTTAATTAAAGTGTGCACACCGTGTCACCTTGTGACGTTTGGCGGCGCTATCTGCGTGTCCGTGGTCAACATTATGTCACAGACAGCAAACTCCGCCGTACTTGATGTAAATGGGGTCAAGAGTGATACTTATTTGACCACTCGACTCGTAATCTGCTCAATAGGTTTGCTTGTCAAGTAAACAACTCGAGCCTATTTATCGTACTAAGAGCGTTTGGTGATACCTACGTCGAACTCGGTAATGGCGGGGGAAGATTTATTGCAAGTCACCAGCATCCGGAAGCGCTTGTCATTATAAGAATAGATAATTTCGTCGGCTTTTTGCTAGAAGTAATTATTTACAAAAAATCATCAATTAGGTAGACATAGATCAAAGTTCAAAGGAAGTACCTACTTTTGTCTTGCTTTCCCGTACTTCTACTGCATGTACGGAACAACAGTAAGTATATTATGTACTACCGACGTCAAAAAAATCGCACAGTGCGATTCTTTTTCGAATATTTGAAGAGCCAAACATCAGAAAGCATAGTATCGCAACGTGAGCGCCCGTCGACAGATTAAACAACTATCGTATCCAATACATTTTTGAAGGAAATGATAATAATGCGTCAAAAAATTTTATTCACCCGAAATAAAACAACAGTAGGTATACGATACGATACGATACGTCATCTCATCGAAGGTGCTTCATGCTGTGTACCTACTAGAGCAATCCTAACATGGTTGAGCACGATGCGATTTCTTGAAAAGTTCGTGCTAGGCCTACTGTTAAGCCCGCCATGTAAGTAGTCAGTGGGCGTTCTTTATTGTATTTTGACCCATCTTTTCCAAGTCGCTTCGCAATCTCAGATTCTTTCTACTAAACACATTATTAATTAATCGCATTAATTACATGAAAAAAATACGGTAATGCCATCTAGAGATGTGTGACTGGACTTATCCAATAACCGCTTTGCTCTTTGGCGCCATCTCACAGAAAGTTAGTTAATTAACTAGACAAAGTTAGGTGCTGCCATCTACCGATAATTTTTAGCATTCGCGTAGTAAAACTGTAACCTACAGATGTCAGAAACATCTTCCATCCATAGTAAGAAAAATAAGGAATTTACATCAATCAGTATTTTATTACATTCTTTCTTATTATTTTTACAATGGCGACTTATATGACTATGTAAAATGTAAACGCATTTGTATTGTATTTTAATCAATTAGAATATCAGGAATACATCCATTTTATTTTGTTTTCATTTCTCACAGAGAGTAACTAATAATTTATATTTTTTATTAGTAGAATTTTAGGGGTTAGTTTGCCATTACATATTTATCACTATCAGGTAATAATATCAACAGTTTTACAACAATAAAATTAGTTAAGTGAAAATACACTTCATTACAAATAATAACATAAATTATATCTAGGTACTTACAAATGTTTGAAATTTATATTTTCTCTTTCAGTAGTGATTTTTCAGTATGATAAATTTAATGTAGTCAAAGTTTAGTATTACTATGGATTTAATGATAAAAACTTACTAATAGATTTTAGGCAATAGTAGGTCACAATTTGATTTGTAGGAGAGGAAATTAGAGCTTGATATGCCAGGCCAGTTTAATATTTGCCGGTTTTGATAATATAATCAATAGTCATTTTAATACACTTAAATTTTCAATATTATTTTAGGGTCATAAAATGTGGGGATTTGACTATTCAATGCATGTAATTTATCCTGGTTTGATCAATATTTATGCAGGGCAACTGGAATCTTAATGCGCTTCCAGTAAACTAAGCCATTCTGCCATTTAGTGTCCCACACCTGAGTCACATTATACTGATTCTTACAGTTAATTCATTATACTAAACAATCAAAAGCAGAAATTATAAAAAGAGTTCATCTGCCTAGACAATATTAAACCCGTTTAAACTAAAAGTAAATACTAACATCAGTCTTGTTCATTACTGCTGGTGCTCTCGTCGCTCGACTCCTCGCTCGACTGCTCACTGGACTCATCATCATCGGAATGCTCGCCTTTCGCTGCCTTCTTCGCCATCATCTCCTTGAACTGCCTAACTGTGATCTTCCTAGGCATGATCTCCCGCAGAAAGTCGAGAGTATCGTCCTGTTGGACTACATGCGCGATGTGCTTGTACTCCAGGAAGGTGTTTTTTGCTGTTTTTTAAACGCCCTTTTTGCTAAGTCCGTTACGAATAGCTCCTAAAAATTATAAAGAACGTTTACTATAACTTACAAGTCCGATAGAGGACAAATACGTTTAAACTACACTTTTAAAACATCGAATAGAAAAGAGTGTGAGAAATTAACTGTTTTTTAAAAGAAAACCCGCGCATTTTGGTGAGGTTATGTCCGAGTAGAAATAATACTTACAGTGACTTTTGTAACCAGATATAAAGGTTCCTGGCCAACGGCTTCAACATCAGGAGAACTTTTCATTATAGTTTTCACTCTGGATAGTGGTAAATGCAAGTCTTTTTCAGCTTTCGGCGTTGCCATCGTATAATTTTTGTTTACGATTTTCGTGCGAAAACGAAAATGTCACACTGACAATGACAACTGACAGGAAGGTAAAAATATAACATGAAATTATTTCACCTGTTATGCTGTCATGTAGTATTTATGTGCCAACAAAGTCATGTAATATGTAATTAATTGATGGCGCCACTACCGCTTACGTCATGAGGCTTGGTAACATGGGAACTCTGTTACTTCTGTTAGTTCCCTAAAAACCATTATCAAGATTTTCTTGCATTTAGGATTTCGACAAAAAACTTACATATTTTCAAAAGTCGTAGAAAAAAATTAAATGTTGTTCAGAAAGATTGGTAGAAGACGTGGTTAAGGAGATGTAAATGTTCACAGATACACCCTATATAATATATGAGAAGTGAAGTTGAGGAACTACAGAGTATTGTGCAATGTAATAAGAAAAATGTATTGCAGAGTTCGAAGTTCTTAAGAAAATTTTAAATGGACATTGTTTGTAATAAGATACATTATTCTTTTACATTTCTAAGATTTTGTTGCTATTCTGCAGTTTACAATAATTGACTTGAATCTGCCAAAATCATAAACTTCAACTGTATTGAAAAAGCCGTCCTTGTGTGTCAGCGTCCAATAATACAATAACGTCGTTATACTAGTATAAGAACATTATTTTATTATCTTTCTGCCTGCAGGCAGCAGGCAGGAAGGTGCAACAGCATCACGCAATAATGATAACGTCTCAAGCATGTCATGAGTCTCCTTCCTATCTAGTACAAAATAATAGTGACAGTGTTGGAGCCTCTTTGCACGCCAGACAGCGTTAATTAATTTTATTTTTATTATTTTTTATTTTTATTACGTTGGCATCAATTGGATATCTTTGCCTCATCTATGTACATTTTTTTTTTATTCACTGGAATTATACGCGCCAATTTGGAAAAAACTGCCTAATTATTTATTTACCACCAAACCTGAATTTTCCCCGCACATGGCCCGTTACTACGCCGGATAAATTGAAGAAGGATTATTTGGACCAGCATTAAGTAGGGGAATTAATAATTTGTACCCAATACTCTAAATAAAGGTAGTACATAAATACTTATATGGAGGTCAGTACAATACATTTGGTAATTATTGTATTTGTTATTGTATGTTAAATCTCTCCAATTTATAGATAAAACATTATTAAAATTAATTGTTGCATTCCAAACTAACTATATTGTACTTATTTGTTGTTATTTTTGCCGTTTGTTACCGGCAATTTTGCAATAATAGTTAGGTATTTTGGTAGGTCGCTATTGTTACACGACCATTAGCACACATTTAATTTAAAGTAAATTAGGATTGTTTTATCTTGTTTTCACTTATTTATGTTACTACTTTGGAGTTTATATAGGTAACTAACTATCCTTATACCTCATTTATGTTTAATTTAAGTAGGTAAAGTAAATTAAAATTATTGCAAGATAGTTAGGGAACTTCTCGTTACTATTGGGTGTAAACATTGTTTATTAACATTGTTCTTATTTATTGCGTTCAGGTTTTAGGTGTATCTCCACATTCCCAAAGATGACCGAGGAGAAGGAGCTTATTAAGAAAAGGGGCAGTTTTAAAGGCCAGTTAACGTTATTTATTAAATATGTTACATCGTTAGGGGAATCACCACTTACACCGCTATGTGCTAACGAATTGCAAAAGCGGCTTAGCAAGCTCGAGTTAATGTATGACAAATTCGATCAAGTTCAAATCGATTTAGAATGTCTAGCAGATGATGTGGAAGTGCGATTGATAGAGCGATCAGAGTTTGAGTCCAGTTATTATACAATTATTGCTAGGGCCCAAGAACTATTGAATATTTATGCCAAATCGCAGCATGACCTTGGCAGCGGCTCCAGTCACAATTCTGGTAAATCTGTAAGTAATAGACTAGTTAAATTGCCTACTATCCGGCTGCCCAAATTTAGCGGCTGCTACGAGAACTGGCTGGAGTTTCATGACACCTTTTCAAGTTTGATTCACACTAACTGTGAAATTGATGATGTGAATAAATTTCATTACCTAAGGGCTTCCTTGGAAGGGTCTGCTGCTCTGGTAATACAATCCATAGAGTTCTCGGCTCAGAACTACAACGTTGCGTGGAGGCTACTTTGTGATCGGTTCGACAACAAACATTTATTGATACAAAATCACGTGACATCGTTATTCAATATTCAGCCTATCACGAAGGAATCTTCCGCAACGTTGAAGAGTATGATTGACCAGCTTAATAAGAATCTGCGTGCATTAAAATCGTTAGGTGAGCCTGTGGAATACTGGGATACGCTCATAATCCATATTAGTACGCGAAAGTTGGATTCAAAAACGTTCCGTGAGTGGGAAGAGTACAAGGGTCGTTTAGATAAAAATCAACCGATTAAATTCGACTCATTTGTGACTTTCTTGCGACAGCGCGCTGATTTATACGAAACTTTAGAACTATCGCGTGGTAGCCCTTCTCATCATCACTCCCCCAGTATCAAAGGTCAATCAAAACTTAAGACTATGGTTTCTGTTGACAGCCCTAGCATCACTCGTACTAATACGCAATCGCAAGCTTGCCCTAAGTGTACCTTACCCCACAATTTAAGTGTTTGCCCTCAATTTCTGGCTTTATCAAATAAAGATAGACTGCAACTGTTACCGTCCTTTAAAATATGTTTTAATTGTTTTAAAGCTGATCACTACGCAAATCGTTGCAAAAAGGTAGGCTGTAAGATTTGTCACCGCAAACATAGTTCCCTTGTTCATGTCGATTTAAAAAACAAACCAGTTACTTCATCCGCAAGCCCAGTGGTTGATCTAAATCCTGCACCGCAGTCTCCCGCGGAGGATTCTAATGTGACTCTGGCTGCTAGCGTAGCACAACCTTCTGGTGAAGTATTGTTATCTACCGCGATGATTAAACTGTTCGATGATCATAACAATGAACACATCGCTCGCGCGGTGCTTGACACGGGGAGCACTTCTTGTCTTATGACCGAAACATTGTTTCAACAACTAAACTTACCCGCGTACAGCGTAGACAAATCTCTACATGGCATTAACAATGTAGTATCACAAATAAATAAAATGTGTCGTGTGCCTATTACGTCACTTAATGGTGACTTCTCTACCAAACTGCAATGTTTTGTATTACCAACGATCACCGAGAATTTACCCTCTCATAAAGTGAATATTTCTGATCTGAAGATCCCTTCAGATATTCATTTGGCTGATCCCAATTTTCATACGCCTGCACCCATCGATATCATCATAGGTGCTGATATATTTGGGATTTATTAGGGGCTCGGAGAATTAAACTTGGAGACGGAAAACCAATGCTTACGGATACAAAACTTGGTTGGGTCGTGTCTGGCCCCATAAACATTGGTAATGATTGTTCTTTACTCAGTAACGTTAAATGTAACTTCAGTAAGCTTACTTGTTACGATGACTCTCATGATTTGCAAAGGCAACTCACTCAATTTTGGCAATTGGAAGAAATCGATAGCCGCAAGTCATCTTATTTTTCTTCTGAAGAAAAGTTATGCGAAGAACATTTTATAAAGAACACTACTCGACTGGAGGATGGTCGTTTTTGTGTTCGCCTTCCTCTTAAACAGAGTTCTGAAGTGCTAGGTGATTCGTTTCATCGCGCTAAGTCTTGTTTATTGTCACTAGAGCGCAGGAATAAAAAACAACCTGCTCTGGACAAAATGTACAAGGACTTCATGGCGGAATATGAGTCGCTAGGGCATATGTCAGAGTGCCAGTTAGGTAACCATGAACCTGGTACTCTTGCGTTTTACATCCCACATCATGGAGTAATGCGTGAAAGCAGCTCCACTACAAAATTAAGAGTCGTATTCAATGCAAGTAGCCCCAGCTCCACTGGTGTGTCATTGAACGATATTCAGATGATTGGACCTACCGTTCAAGACGACATTCATTCAATCCTTACACGGTTCAGGCAACTGAGGTATTTGGAAGGAAACGCACATGTGAATACCAACGCAGTTTATTCAGGACTGGACAACCGGCCTGCGGGCGGCCCGCGCGCCATCTTACAAACTATCAAAACTTATTTCTATGTACCTACATTACATACCTCCACCCTTAATTACTACTAAGTATATATGGTAAATGTAACCCTTATTATAAGCACACATAGAACAAAATCCTTATACACTCCAAAACAGTTAAGTAACTTTGAATCTCATCAGGCAGGTACACTGTATTGCTACATCAATCTCGTTATTTATTACAATCGATTATATACTTACTAACTATTACAGTATCAGGACCTAGCTCACATATACATCTTAGAATATTCATTACCTTTAGGGTTAATACCTGTATTGACGTGGATTTAATCTACACTGACGAATCAACCGAGGCTGGGGGGTTACGGGGGCAGGTGGGCAAGGGAGCGGTGGCGGAGCACTTTCTGTGTTTTCTTCAATACAATCTTCGAACTGACCATTCTCATCGTCTACGGCCGACGGCGAACGTTGTACGCTCGGGCCAGACGAGCTGCGCTCGGGTGTCCGGTACGTGGGTACGTCCTGTGGGATCTCGAGGTCTGTACTGGGACCCGGAGGGCTAGAAGGACAGATTAGTGAACTGCGTATCCGTTGCTTAAGCTGATCAATGTGTTTATGTGACTCCCTACCTAACTCATCCACTACTTTATAATCTGAAATACCTATTTTTTGTGTAACTCTCCCTGACACCCATTTATCGTTACCCCTAAACTGTCGCAACCATACTTCATCCCCCTCATGCAGCTCTCTGGTTCCCTGGGAGCCTCTTTCTTGCTGACGCTTTTGTGCTTTGTTTACCCGAGCATTCAAATCTGGTCTGAGTGCGTCTAGTTTAGTACGTAACCTACGACCGAACATTAACAACGCGGGTGTTTCACCTGTCGTACAGTGCTCCGTGTTTCTATAGTGTAATAAAAAATTACTCAAGTATAAATTTATATCTACATTTTCACGTATTGATTTTTTAATAGCTTTTTTTACCGTTCTCACTGCATTCTCAGCTGCGCCATTTGAGGCAGGATGATATGGTGCAGAAAATAAATGTTCGACTCCTATCGACTTTAAGAAAAGTGAGAATTCACTACTCGTAAAGGGAGGGCCATTATCTGAAACTAATTGTTTTGGTAACCCAAAACGAGAGAAAATATCACTTAAAAATTTTATGCTGTGGCTCGCCGCTGTACTTGGAATCTGAGTAACCTCTAGCCATTTTGTTCTGGCATCAATTAATACGAAAAATATTTTTCCGGCTATAGGGCCCAAGAAATCTACATGTACTCGTGACCATGGTTTATCTGGCCATGGCCAGCAGCAGGGCGCCTGCCGCGGGGGCGCGTCCCCCTCCGCTGCGCACACGCGACAGCCGCGGCACAGCGTCTCGATAGCCTCGTCAATCCCCGGCCACCAGACGTAACTCCTGGCGAATGATTTAGTTTTAACTATACCCATATGAGACTCGTGTAACTCGTCTAGAACTTTTGACTTACATTCCTCCGGTATTACTACTCTGTGTCCCCACAACACACACCCCAACTCCTCGTACAACTCGTTTTTTCGGTTAAAAAACGGTTGAAGAGCTTTAATTTCATTTTCAATTGGCCATTCGCTTCGGATGTAAGTAAGTACACGACTAAGCAATGGATCACTACTGGTTTGCTTCTTAACTACATTATAGTCCAATAACAATGAATTTTGAGCAAAGTGCAAATATGTCTGCTCAGGTAATATATCCCTATGCCTATTATTAGTCAAGAGCGCAGGCAAACGCGATAATCCATCCGCCCCGTTCTGTTTCGATGCTATATACTCAATGTCATAAGTATATGCCGTTAACTTGATGGCCCATCTCTGTAATCTACTAGCTACCATTGCCGGTATCCCTTGTTTAGGACCAAAAATTGTTACCAAGGGTTTATGATCGGTACGTAAAGTAAAATGTCTACCATACAAATATTGATGTAATTTTTCTAAACAAAAAACAATGGCTAAAGCTTCCCGCTCGATTTGCGAATAATGTTTCTCCGCGGACGTCAGTGCGCGCGAAACATACACCACCGGCCGTTCGCCGCCGTCTCCGTGGGGGCACCTGCTGTCTCCCTCACACTCGCACTTCTGACTAAGCACCCCGCCTATGCCCCGTGCGCTCGCGTCGCACGTTACAAATAAAGGTTTCCTTGGGTCGTAGTGAGTCAGGACGTCCGCGCTAATTAAAATTGATTTTATTTTGTTAAAGGCCGATTCACACTCTTTATCCCAAAACCAATGTGTTCCCTTTTTTAACAAATTATACAGTGGCGCAAGAATTGAACTTAAATTTTTAACAAACTTGGCATAAAAATTGATCGTGCCTAAAAAGGCTCTGAGCTCAGTTATGTTACCTGGTTGGGGAATTTTTAAAATTCCTTCAACTTTTTCCGGGTCTACCTTAATACCCTCTGCGGATATGATGAATCCTAAGTATTTAACTTCGTTAGTCATAAATTTACATTTATTTTGTTTTAATTTAATGTCGTTTTCGTGAATACGTTTAAACACTTTTTCTAAAATCTGCAAGTGCAACTCGGCATCTGGCGTTCCAATTATTATATCGTCTAGAAATACCCCTACATATGGGATATCATTAAAAAGATTAGACATTATACGTTGAAAAATCCCTGGACTGGACGATAAGCCATAAACTAATCTTTTGTATTTAAACAGACCCTTATGCGTATTTATTACTGTTAAATTATCGGGATCATCTAATTCCACCTGATTATAGGCCTGGGATAAGTCAATTTTTGTAAAATACTTTGCTCCATTTAACTGCACTAATAGGTCATCGATTCGCGGTAACGGAAATCTATCAACTTTCAGTACTGGATTTAAAGTCACTTTATAATCAGCACAGATACGGAGTCCACCGTCCGCCTTACGTACCGGTACCAGAGGCGTAGCCCAGTCCGCCGTCTCGACCGGTTCGATGACGCCGGCGCGCAGCATCGCCGCCAGCTCGGCCTCCACGCGCTCGCGCAGCGCGTACGGCACGGGCCGCGCGCGGCAGAACACCGGCACCGCGCCCTCGCGCACCTGCAGCCGAGCCCTGCCTCCCCGGAACCGGCCCAGTCTCTCCGCGAACACTTCCTTATACCTGTCGACCAATACGGACAATTTCTCGTTGTGACCTAACTTAATGTTATCCTCTAACCTCTCTGATAACTTATGAAAAATAGGTATTTTAATCTTTAATTCAGAAAGCCACTGTCTACCTAGTAGTGATGTAGTTCCTCCTTCTATCACAAAAAGTTCTAACTGCTTAGTGCAATTTCCGTATTTAACTATTGAATTGACCACACCCAAAGGAAAAATCTTACTACCGTCATAAAATCTAAATACTAAATTTGGTTTTTCTAACGTTTTATTACAAAAATACTTATCGTATGTTTTTTTACTAATACAAGAAACCAATGACCCCGTATCAATTTCCATAGGTAACTGAACCCCATCTACTGACACAACTATGCTTACCGACTTATAACTATTCAAGTTTAGTTGATGTAAATCTTCCTCATGGGGCCAGCCCCCTTCGTCCGAGCTGGATTGTTCCTCGTCTTGTAGGTCACGTTCCGTTTGCTCTGGTGTCGCCTGCACATGAGCCACCATATTATTCCCGGCACTCTGCCTCTGCCATCGAGTACCCCGATGCGGGCATACCCGCCGTAGATGTCCTCGCTGTTTGCACCCGCTACAGATGAAATTGCTATAGCGACAGCTGTCCTTCCTATGGTCTTCCGCTCCACATGCATAGCATTTGAACTCTGTTTCGAAATGTTCTCTCGTCTGTTTTGGCCCTGCAACTGCTGGTCTCATCACTCCGCGTTTCTGCTGATGGGTCCCGACGCGCCTCGCTGCCCACGCATGAACCGCTGGTTCTACCGACTCCCGCTCCACCGCCGCTGCATCCCGCTCCGCGGCTTCCATTGCGCAAGAAATCTTAACCGCGTTACTGTATGACAGATTTTCTTCTGCGAATAATCGTTGTCTCACGGTCTCACTTTTTAAACCGCACACTAGTTGGTCTCTTAAGTTTTCTTCCAACACTGCTTTAAATTCACAAAATTTCGACATTTTTTTCAGTTCCGAAATGTACTGTAACACCGTTTCTCCCGTATTTTGTCTTCTTTGCCGAAAACGATAGCGTTCTGCCATAAACGATGGTTTTGGCTGTAAATGTTCCGCCATTAATTTAATCACTGCTGCGTATGTTTTAGCACAAGGTTTTTCGGGGCTTGTTAGGTTACTTAATAGCTCGTATGCTTCGTCCCCCATTGCCGCTATCAGTGTAGGTAACCAAAGTGTTTCTGATACCTTGTTCACTTGAAAAAACATTTCTGCCCGCTCCACATACATTGTCCAGTTTCCCGATCTAACATTAAATTCCGTTAACTTCCCGATCGACATTTTTGTTTTTACCGCCGTACGCACGCTTAAAAATCCTCGTTAGCCACTGAGGTATTTGGAAGGAAACGCACATGTGAATACCAACGCAGTTTATTCAGGACTGGACAACCGGCCTGCGGGCGGCCCGCGCGCCATCTTACAAACTATCAAAACTTATTTCTATGTACCTACATTACAGCAACATAAATACGTCATTGCCGCAGACGTCGAAAAGATGTACAGACAGATAGCTGTACATCCTGATGACCGACATCTGCAGCAAATTTTGTGGCGTGACAATCCAAATGAGCCGGTTAAAACATATGTTTTAAATCGTGTCAGTTACGGAACTTGCAGCGCACCTTACCTTGCCACTAGGTGCCTCAAGCAGTTAGGGTTGGATTGTAACGACCACAAAATCAGTGAAGTCATACTCCACGATATGTATGTGGACGATCTCCTCACCGGAAGTAATGACTTCAATGAAGCATTACATATTCGTCGTGCTGTCACTGATGAATTAGCCGCTGCACAAATGCCCCTAAGGAAGTGGAAGTCAAATGAACCGTCATTAATACCTGATGCTTCGCCACAGTCTCTTGACTTAAACATTGGTGCTGATGAGCCTTGCAAGACATTAGGCTTATGTTGGAATACGGATTCCGATGAACTCAGCTTTCCTTTTCGTGCCAGCTTGTCAACTCAAAAAACCAAACGTGAAGTCTTATCAGTGATTGCACAAATATACGACGTGTTAGGAATTTTATCTCCGGTTGTAATCCGTCTTAAAATGCTAATGCAAAAACTGTGGTTAGAAAAATTGTCATGGGATGATGAACTGTCGTCAAAAGCAACTAATGAATGGGCTAGTCTAACATCTGACTTAACACATTTAAATACATTACGTGTCCCACGTTGGGTTATTTGTGATTCATGCAAATCTATAGAATTGCATGTATTTACGGACGCTTCAGAACGCGCATATGGAGCGTGTGTATATGTTCGCAGTGTCAATGATAATGGACGTGTTTCTGTCCATTTACTTATGGCTAAAAGTCGGGTTGCTCCTGTCAAGCCTACCACAATACCGAGGCTTGAGCTTTGTGGCGCTTTAGTCGGCGCTCGCCTATATGAAAAGGCTGTCGGTTCATTGAGACTCCAGATAACTAAAGCTGTATTCTGGACAGACTCTACAATCGTTTTAGGGTGGCTTCAAAAGCTACCCAGTAAACTGCAGCCTTTTGTACGCAACCGAGTCTCAGAAATCGTTGAAAGAACGGGTAACGATTCTTGGCGACACGTCCCCACAGAAGAAAATCCGGCAGATTTAATATCTCGGGGTATGTCTGCGGCTTCCATCCTGTCATCGGATCATTGGTGGTTGGGGCCAGGATTTCTTAAAAATGGAGAAGATAAATGGCCGTCTAATCCTGGAATGCCAGAATCTTTACCCGAAGTAAAGAACGAGACTTTGCTTATAGCCCCTTTAAACACTGAACCTTCACACGATTTTATTGATTTCAGTCGGTTTTCCAAATTTAACCGACTTCAACGCTCAATAGCGTATCTCTTGAGATTTATAAGGGCATGTCAACATGAACCTAGTCAGTCTCATCTCAGCAGCGACGAATTACAAAGGGCTTTAGAACTGCTTATAAGAGTTTCCCAACGTGAGTCATTTATTGAGTATGAATTATTATTAAATAATAAACCATTGCCTAAAAAGAGTCCATTACTCAAATTCAATATCTTTTTAGACGACAAAAACATTATGCGAGTTGGTGGTCGCTTAGGTAACTCCGACTACCCTTATGAGAAAAAGCACCCTATTTTAATACAGTCCGCTCATCGATTTACTAAATTATTGTTTACCTATGAACACTTAAGACTAATGCATGCAGGTCCTCAATTACTGCTGAACTCAATTAGGGACTCATACTGGCCCATAGGAGGGCGTAACTTGGCACGAGCTTGTTATCGTCAATGTGTGACATGTTGTCGCATGTCAGGAAAGATCGTAGCTCCTTTTGATGGGTAATTTACCGGAGCAGCGCCTCTCCCCTGGGCACCCCTTTGAAGTTGCAGGCGTTGACTATGCGGGTCCAATAACGTGCGCGAGTAGACAAGGCCGCGGATGTCGCATGGTCAAAGTTTACATTTGCTTATTTGTTTGTTTTAAAACTAAAGCCATTCACCTAGAACTAGTGGGTGATTTAACAAGTCGTGTTTATTTACTAGCTCTTCAAAGATTTATCGCACGTCGCGGCAAACCCACTGATCTCTACTCAGACAATGGCACTTCGTTCGTAGGCGCCTACAATGACATAGGCAAATTCTTAATAGCTAATTGCAATTCGTTAGCCAGCACCTTAGCTTCAGAAAGTATTAACTTTCATTTTATACCGGCCTATAGTCCTCACTTCGGTGGTCTTTGGGAAGCTGGAGTCAAATCTGTAAAGTTCCATTTGCAAAGAGTATTGGGCAATTGTAATTTGACGTACGAAGAACTCTACAGTACACTGGTCCAAATAGAGGCGATACTGAATTCCCGGCCTCTGACTCCGCTATCAACAGATCCAGACGACTTCACGCCTTTGACGCCAGGACACTTTTTGATCGGCCGTCCCCTCACGTCTTTACCGACACGAAGATACGACAGCGATGCTTCTTCGAGTCACCTAACACGTTTCCATCGAGTACAGCAACTTCGTCAGCATTTTTGGTCAAGATGGAGCAAGGAATTCATATCAGAACTCCAACAAAGAGCAAAATGGCTACACAATGCTGACCCCTTGAAGATTAATGCTCTCGTGCTCATAAAGGAAGATAATCTCCCCCCATTAAAATGGAGATTAGGTCGTATCATCGCTTTGCATCCTGGCACTGATGGAATCTCGCGTGTGGCAGACGTGAAGACCGCAGCTGGCATAGTAAGAAGATCCTTTAGCAAGATCTGCGTGCTTCCTCTTCAGTAATTGGATGTTGAAAACTGGAGTTTTCAACGCGCGGGGGCATGTTGGAGCCTCTTTGCACGCCAGACAGCGTTAATTAATTTTATTTTTATTATTTTTTATTTTTATTACGTTGGCATCAATTGGATATCTTTGCCTCATCTATGTACATTTTTTTTTTATTCACTGGAATTATACGCGCCAATTTGGAAAAAACTGCCTAATTATTTATTTACCACCAAACCTGAATTTTCCCCGCACAGACAGGATATCGAATGAAAATGATTAAGTTTCATATTATAGTGTTCTTGATAATAATCTTGGTATGATCCGGGAATCGAACCTCGGCACTTTTTGAGTAACGAGTATAGCTCTGCAGTATAAGTGGTTGTAGTCAGCTGTAGTGTGTGATAGGTAATTCGATTTTTAATTATTTACTATGTAAAGAGAGTACTGAGCACGAACATAGGTTACTTTTAACATAAGTTCACTATAAGAATGCGACTTAAGAGTAACAACGACCAAATACTCAAACACATTTTAACTTTGAAAGCTGTTCCAACGATGTCTTGATTAA
>JABMDO010000697.1:0-24390 GCA_014851415.1 Cnaphalocrocis medinalis | reverse complement strand
TGGAGTTTTCAACGCGCGGGGGCATGTTGGAACCTCTTTGCACGCCAGGCAGCGTTAATTAATTTTATTTTTATTATTTTTTATTTTTATTACGTTGGCATCAATTGGATATCTTTGCCTCATCTATGTACATATTTTTTTTTATTCACTGAATTATACGCGCCAATTTGGAAAAAACTGCCTAATTATTTATTTACCACCAAACCTGAATTTTCCCCACAGACAGGATATCGAATGAAAATGATTAAGTTTCATATATAGTGTTCTTGATAATAATCTTGGTATGATCCGGGAATCGAACCTCGGCACTTTTTGAGTAACGAGTATAGCTCTGCAGTATAAGTGGTTAGTCAGCTGTAGTGTGTGATAGGTAATTCGATTTTTAATTATTTACTATGTAAAGAGAGTACTGAGCACGAACATAGGTTACTTTTAACATAAGTTCACTATAAGAATGCGACTTAAGAGTAACAACGACCAAATACTCAAACACATTTTAACTTTGAAAGCTGTTCCAACAATGTCTTGATTAATCATAAAGTTTAGTCCCGTCGAATTAAGAGGGTAAGGGAATAGAGAGTGTACCTGTGTTTGTACACACTTGAGCACTTTAATATATCCTGCGTACGTGGCTGATCTTTAAGATTGGCCGCCGTAGCCGAAGGCCCTCTGAGCCTGAAGCTTATTCCCGAGTATGCTCGGGCGTAGGGGAATAAGCGCTGTGAGCGTAGTGTTTTGTAAGAGTTTAAGTCATTAAGAGTTTAGAAGTTGCTCACATTTTCTTTTTTAGCTTGATAGTAGCTTCGTGATTCAGAAACGTCAGCTCTTGTTCTAATTTGGCAATTATGTCGGTCTTTGAAGCCATCGTTTCATCGAAACGATCATTTTCTTCCTTCAAAGTCGTCGTATACTCTGCAACATAAAAATTTATTTGGAACTTTCCATTTCAAAGTAGGTACCTACTATGATATTACGGTAGAGGTCTCTACCTTTTTTTAAGTTAGCCTGTAAAGTCCCACAGCTGGGCATATAGGTCTCTACCAAGTTCCTCCAATCCTCCATATCTATCCAACGTCCGTGCTTCCAAATCTCTAAATAGTCTCACCAAGACCTACCATTTTAAAACAAAAAAATGGCTCAAGTTTTGTAATGAAAGCGCCTGTGGCAGATTCCCTTTCCCCCAGAGCAGAATCTCGAATTTTCGACGGCTCGGCATTCAGGTGCCTATGTATGCTTCTTCCGAAGAACAAAGTCCGATCTCCTATGTTAAACATATTGCAAATCGGACTTTATTCTTTGGAGCAGAAAATTCGATCTCTTTTATTTAATTAAGTATTTCAAATCGGCGGACTTTATTCTTTGGAGTAGACGATGTAGGTATTGCCTTACCACTGGTCCCTCGTAGCTACACCACTTAATCTTACCCTTGATCTTTTCAATCAGCTTTTCATTGGAAGCCTCCAGCTTCCTGGTGCTAATCTTGGTGGCCAGCTCCTCAGCAGCCGTCATGTGCAGCTGGTGCACCATCAGCTCGCGGAACTTCTCCAGTGTGATTAGGTACTCCAGTCCTGGCACAGGTTTTTGGTTCTGGAAATTAAGTACTTTTCACTACAATACAGAACTTGAAACAGCGATTTGATTGTAATTCATTCATTTATTGAACTCGATGTCGCAATGGCTAAGGTGTTCGTCCGAAGCGCTAAAGGTCCCGGGTTCGATTCCCCGTCAAGTTAGTTTAGGAAACTACATTTTCTAAGTTATCTAGGGTCTGGGTAGTCTGGGTTGACGCCACCAATCAACCCGGTCTCAAACCAGGGCAACTCCTGTAGTTTCTATGAGTACCAGGTGACGATAATTAACTGGGGGCGTCAACCCAGAACACCCAGACCCAAGAAAAATTAGAAAATGTAATTTCCTAAATTGACTTGACCGGGAATCGAACCCGACCTTTCGCACTTTGGGCGAGTATAGCCACTGTGCCATCGAGGCCATTAATAAGGTAGTAAGGAGGTGAGAATTTTCGAAACTCGTTACCTAGATGAAGAATCATTAGAAACTTAATATACCTACAAAAAAATAAGTAGATACAATTTTTACTTAGTCTTACTAACCGCTTCAAGTTCCTTTTTCATCTGGAAAAAAACATACGAAACCTGATTAATTTCACATTCAAGTAAAAGAATACAAATTCCAATAAATAGGTTTAATGACGTACAAACCTCATGCACCATGTCTTCTACTCTCGGCCTGAGCCCCGGGTAGCTGTTCATGATGTACAGCAGATGACCCAACTCAGGATTCAATCGGTTTTTCAGAGACACATCTCCCTGTGTAATAATAAACGATTATCGTTAAGTAATAGATTTGGCTACGTTCTTTGGGACGTCGACAGACCGTGCTTTGGGACACATATCACAAAAAAATATTCCATGGTGGCCATATTTACAAAACAGAAGGTTGCCGTACTAAGATAATCGAAAATTCTAATTTAGTAGGTACAGTGGCCAGCACATCAAGTTACTACAATCTGTCAAATTTCCTCAGTTGATATTGAACCAAACACGTTTGACATAAAAGTGAGGTTCGATTGAAGAAATTTGACAGATTGTAGTAACTTGATGTGCTGGCCACCGTACGTAGGTAGGTCGTCCATATGCCGCTTCAGCTATAAGCTGAGCCTTTAGAACATCTACCTCGGGCAGATTGCCAGCATGGTCTAGAACAGTGGTTCTTAACCTTTAAGTCATGAGGGACCATTTTACAAAATTCTATCGTGTCAGGGACCACACACTTCGGACATGCGTCGCGGCGCCTTTTGCGTTGTGTTGACTCGACTCATCACTTCAAGTCACTTGTTTATTACGATGTCTTCGCGGACCACTTGGAATGCCTCCAGGGACCACCAGTGGCCCGCGGACCACCGGTTAAGAACCACTGGCCTAGAAGATCGGCTCATCAGTTTAACGAAACTCAGAGCTACTTATAATGTAGGTACCCCATTGCATGCAGCCATATTCAGCAGACTACTAGCTACGTAAGAGCTAACACGGTCAGCGGGTCTACTGCTGGGGCTGGTGGCTTCTAATGAAGCCCTCCCGTAACGAATGAGCTACCTATCGCATTCAAACTAAAGCGCGCACAGTGCGTGTGAAAGGGAGGAGAACTTTGAGAACGCTTCAAATCAGTAGCGCTACCATGAGTTGACATCTAAAACTGACATAACGTAAACTATTGCTCTGTCTCTTTCAAATGCATCACAATGAAAGAGACAAAGTGATAGTTTTCGATAGCGAGGATAGTATTTCAAACTCATGGTAAGGCTACAGGTCCTCAGGTTTACGAATTAAACTCACAGCTTTAATGTCCTCCATGGCCGCCATATTCAGCAGACTGGTAGAGAAGAGTGGATTGTCATACTGCTCGAAGATGAAAACCAGGTCATCCATATGCTGCGGCGTCAGGAGCGAGCTCAGCGTCTTGTACTCCTGCACCAGAGCCGGCAGGCAGATCGCAAGCATCGTCTTGTATATCGCCTCGTCGAGGATTTTGGTTATTCGTTCGGCTTGGATGTGGCACTCCAAGTCGATGGGGGAAGCGGCTGCAGACATAATTTATGGGTAAGAATGTATTTCTTTTGCATCCTTTATTTAACACTAACTGTTACCCGCAACTTCGTCCGCTCCGCGTGATAGTATCTTTGGGTAGCGTTTTTAATGATTTAATAATTTTCAATCAAAAGGGGGGGGGGGGGGGGGTTCTTTTAACCCCTTACAACCCCCTTTTCGCAATAAAAAGTAGCCTAAAGTATGTTCTTTCGCAGGGTCTAGACCATCTGTAGGATGAAATTTCATTCAAATCCGTTCAGTAGTTTTGGCGTGAATGAGTAACAGACAGAGTTACTTTCGCATTTATAATATTACTTAGGATTCATAAGCAAACGGAAAAATCGATATCACTGCGCGAGAGCTTATTAGCTTCAAGTAGAAAACAAGTAGACAGAAAAGATACCATTATCCTTGGTAAGATCCTGTTCCTTGTCCTTATCAGCTCCACTGGCGGCAGACCTGCTGCTGCCGGTCTTGGAGCTCTCCGAGTACGTGGACGGGGACTGCAGGGTCCCCGAAGACTGGGTATCCATCCTTCAACCCTATCCCTGGACGATAAGACTTTATATTCGTTTGCGAAAGATGCTTCACTCTGGTAAACAAATACAATGTACTCTGTGCTGCACAGAGTACATTGTATTATATAGTAATAGAGATACAACTCAGCCTTTTTTGTGGAAATGCGATAGGTAGTGCTGCCTCTGAACGCGAGTTATGGAATTAATAGTATGAATGTGTGTGTGAATGTGTGTGTGTATGTGTGCGTGTGTGCGTGTATGGGTTGTTTTCAAGGATGTTTGATTTGTTTTTGACATAGCTTTAGATATTCCTTATTCACAAAAAATATAGTAAATAAGAAATAGGTAAAGCTATGTCTAAAACACATTAGCTTAAAATTATTGTAATTTCTCTAAAAAAATGTTCTCGTTACAAAAATAAAATAAAATATATTGTTTTGTATTTCACCAATGTTTATTTCTTTCTCTTCAAACACTGAATAATATTTCTTTGCGTCTTCAAGATAGCATTACTATTGTATTGCTTGTTATCGTAACGCTTGATAAGTTGCGCCCAAGCTTCCTCATAGTTCCGATCAGTAATAGCAAAATTCCGAAGCAAGTTACTTGGGTCTCCTTGTAGACTTGTATTCAAGTACTTAGTGTAACTTCTATACTCCAGTCAAGCTCTTATTATTATGTATAAGAGCTGTAAACATATTATTATGGAATGTTTGCCACTCTTCATACTTTCCGGAAAATGTCGGAAGTTGAATTCTCGGAAGATTTAAGTCATTTGAATCTGATGATGACAATGGTGACAAGTTGTTCTAACTGATCCTTCGTCGGTGAAATACTCGTGATCAGTTTGACAAGAATCTTCTTGGACGAACGAGCTGACCTGATTATCCTATGACCCTCTTTGAATTCCAACCATAATTCCTCTAAATTCTCAAGATGTGTCACAATATACGATGGAGTGATGCTGGCCTTAACACTTTTCTTAAAATTTTTATCAGCCTTTTGAATTTTTAAGTAAATATCGGATTGATTCTCGACTAACTCCATTGTTGAAAAAATTACATTAAATTCTTACTTACTGTTTCCGAGCAACATTTACGGTCTACATTCACTTCATTGAATTTATGACTTGCGTAGTTAAAACGCATTTTGTTAACTTTATCAGTTATTTCCCGGGTTTAATTCCAATAATAAAATAAATTCATGAGAAAATGACTTGAAGAAAAATTTATATTTCAATAACGTCAAATTGACAAGACATTCAGAGAAAAAAAAAACTAACATAATTAAGCAAACTCCTTTTACAGAAAAAGTTTCAATATAAAAATATATAAATTAACAGATAGTGCGCCATCTTGCGTCACTTCACTTAACTAAGTTGTAAGCTGTGAAAGCAAGGTTATATCCTACCATCTATAAAGGAATTACTGAACAACTTACTGATATAGCCCTACTTAATTAAATATCATCTACTATTCAAAAAATAATATCTACTGTCTTGCTCTTTTTTATTTAGCCCGATTATATTTCTAGTTTGAAAGTTCTATGATTGTTTCCCCTGCTGTGCTGGTAAACAAACGGTTTTTGACAGTAGGTAAACAAACATGGTTGCTATGGTGATATTGACGGCTTCGATGGCGCAGTGGCAGATGGCAAAGTGCGAAAGGTCCCGGTTTCGATTCCCGGTCAAGTAAATTAAGGAAACTACATTTTTTACTTTTCCTTGGGTCTTCTTGGAAAATGTTATCTAACACGAGAAGAAAAAATTACAAATCTTGTCGTACACACTGTGAAACGCAAATAAAGCATTGAGTATTGAGTGCAAAATTGTTATTTCACCAAAGTAGGTCCCTGTAAGCAGCCTGATAAGTATTAATTTTAGTTTACTACTGCACTCAGAAACGTCATTTACCTTAAATGTTTATTATCTTAATTATGGAAAGACTTTAATTAAAATAATTAACGTTTCTTAGTACGGCGCCTAGTGCAATAATATCTATGGCTTTACTCGAACATACATACTGGCATGAGTAGAAATCGGCTACCTACATACAACCCCCCCAAAATTAAATACTGCTGCCTCCTAATCAGACGGTGCTCATTTGATCCACTAGCGCGTAAAATCAAGACAGTAAAAGTCGTATCGAAACTGATGGTAAGCGATAGACACCTGCAACACCAGTAGAGTATGTACAAGTGCGCTGCCAACCTTCGACCCCCTTTGCCACAAATTAATTTTTCATTTTTATTGAAAAGAACGTACTAAATAAGTTAAATTGGTAGGGAAGTCAACTAGGGGGGGGGGGGGGGGTCAGCTGGTCTTGTAAAAGCACGTTAAGCTGTTAGTCCAGCGCCTGATCCTTTTTCGGTCGCGAGTCATACTGGTGTACTATCGAACTAAGAGGGTTAAGGAGTGCACCTGTGTTTGCGCACACACTTGAACACTAATATATCCTGCGTAAGATTAGAATTAAGATTGGCCGCCGGGCATACTTCTCGGTTCGATCAAAACCTTTCGCTTCAGAGCCCGGGGTACAGTCGAGGTCAAAAATATGTTTACACTTTAGGACCTTGTCACAATACACATTTATAAGAAAGTGGAAGTCGTTTTCTTATACATATGTACTGTGACAAGGTTCTAAACTGTAAACATATTTTTGACCTCGACTATACCTACCTTCGTTAAACCATGAACAACTAGCGGCGCTAGTAGGACCAAGCTAGCACCATCAAATACGGGGCAGGGAGTTTTAACCTGTTGCCATGACACAATTTATCGGTTTGTTCAATGCGATATCGCAAATATCGCAATCGAGGCGAGAAGCACAATAAAGTGTGTAGACATTAGCCGAATTAAGTTGCGATTTTTAGTGAAGGTTCTTCAGTACAACAGGTAGCGAGCAGGTAAGTTTTTATTAAGTATTTGTTTTTATTCTGTGTTTATGTAGATATGTATTATTTCTAATATACCTAATTAATAGATAATTGAGTTGTTCATCACTTGTAACTTATCAAGAATTACTTAACATACATACATATACGCACAGGATGATCTATGTAAAATTTTACACGTCACTTTAACCAAGTAAACTACCAACCATTCTGAACAACATATTATGTCGTGCTATGCCTTTTGGATTTCCACATAATAATTAAATCGGAATGGTTGTTAGAATTGGTCAGTGGGATGTAAGTAAGTACCTAAGTAATTTCTTACAGATACAGCCTGTCCAATAAAAATTTTAAAAAACTGTGTCTCTAGGTAAGTAAGTACTACACTGAATCAAAATAGTTTACTTGGAGCGACTAAGTAGGTACTGGACGATATTTCAATTTTTTGTCTCACCATTTGGTCTCGCTATCTCGTAAACTACCTAGGTACTGATTTTTTTTTTCATTTCACAAATCGGGTATAATTTCTTTAGAAAAAAACGTTGGCAAACCGAAATCCATTCGAGAGGGCTTCGGGATTAAATCGACTAAAATTTAACGGTGTATTTAACTAGTTACATCAATATTTACAATGTTGTAGGCATCCATAATGGGTAAGAAGGGCGTGAACAAACTCGCGCGCATGTCTGACGAGGAGCGCGCGCGCTACCTGCAGCACCGCGCCGACCTCGAGGAGGAGGCGCGCCGCAGGAAGAGGGAGCTCATCGTCCGGTTCATAAAGGTATACCACAATAAGAATAAAGTAAGGCATCAGCCCATAACTGTCCCATTGCAGGACAAAGGCCTCCATCATAGAAATCCAGTCAGCGCTAACATCACAATAACGAATAAAAAAATAGAGTAAGCAGGGCCGGTTTTGCCTACCAGCGTCCTGGGCGAGATTTCTATGGCGCTCTGGGCGAGATTTCTACGACGCCCTCCAATCCAACTGCATTACAAACAGGAATAAAGGGCCTGTGGCTTTATCGCGCGCCCTGGGCGATCGCCCTACCGTAACAGCAAGTATACTTAACTAAGGTAAATGTACGTAATTACGGAGTATTAAGACATTTTTGTCTTTCCTAGCAATTTCCAGTAAAGCAGGAAAAAACAGCGAATTGAAATTAGTTTAGTCGTAAAAAGCGGTTTTCAGAGAAGAGATTAATAATGTAACATACTGTATTTAAACTCTTTTATAAAAGTAATTGTAATTTTTCTGGACCTCGTATATGTCCGTTATTACGGTATAAAATTTGACTCTCGAGGTAATTCCGTAAATGGATGCTGGTAATTCCGGTATAACGTCGGTGCGCCTGCCAATTCTTTTATGTGCAAAACACCATGTTTTCAGGAGAGACAAAAAACTGTTTTTTTCGTAAACCACTCCGTTTAATTACACGTAAATTATATGAAACGAAGGGGAAAATAATTACATTTTAAATAATCTAGCATTATATAGCTTTAACATAAAGCCCTTGTTACTATATATTTTTTTAGCAGTTTTTGTGCACATATCAGAATTTTTTTGGCTGAAGTTTGTTCCAACAAGTAAGTGCTTGTATCAAATCCATCACATAGCATTTTTTTTCCATCACTTTTACCACTTATTCCTAAATAATATAACCACGGACGTATAATAATACATAGTTTTGACAAGGGTAGGGGTCCCCCTTGCCAGGGCCTCCTCGCAAGAACCTTTCCACACCAATGGTCATCTGTTCTCGCAATGTGCCTTGCCCATTGCCACTTGAGCCAAGCAAATCTTTGAGCTATGTCTGCAACCTTAGATCTCCTGCGGATATCATCATTTCTGACACGATCACGCAAGGAGATTCCGAGCATAGCCCTCTCCATTGCCCTCTGAAGACTTTCGACTTCAGATACTGTGGTAAATATGCCGAAAATATGCTGCGTAGCTTCCCAAACGCTGCCCAGCCGAATCGGATTCGCCGAACGACCTCTTTCTGGAAGTTGGGCTTACCAACTTGCACTTTTTGTCCGAGGTTAAATATTCGTCTCCAACTTCCAGTGTATTGCTTCCAACTATTACAGGAATGGGTAGGACATGAGAGTTCAACATAACTTTCGTCTTGTCCATATTCATTTGAGACCCAATTGTTGAGAGATTCTACTGAGTTCGTTGAGCATTGTGCTCAGGTCTTCTAAGGTCTCAGCCATGACTACAATATCATCGGCAAATCGAAGGTGTGTCATGTACTCGCCATTTATATTTATGCCAAGTCCATCCCACAGTTTAAAAATGTCCTCCAACAAAGTTGTGAACAGTTTCAGCGATATAACGTCACCTCGCTGGAGTGGTATGGGCTTAAACTTTTGGTTCTGAAGACGGACTGACATCGAGGTGTTCGCGTACAGGAACTACAACACTTGTAGAAAAGGTAGTCTATTCGGCACCTTAGGAGAGACTGTAGCACGGCACAGGTCTCGACAGAATCGAAAGCTTTCTCATAGTCCACAAACGCTAAGGACAATGGCAGATTGTACTATTCAGTCTTCTGTACTACCTGCCACAGCGTATGAATGTGGTCTATGATGGTGCTAAAGTCTTTTGAGGATCCAGCTTGCTCGGGAGGCGTCAAACCTACGTGCGAGACGGTTCATCACAACTCTCGAAGATAGGTTATATTTGTGACTCAGCAGCGTGATGGGCCTGTAGTTCTTCAATTGGGATTTATCTGCCTTTTTGAAGAAGAGCCTAACCACGCATGTAAGCCACGCTTTGGGAGTCTCTCAAGTTAAATAGCCTCAGCTTTCAGAAGGTCCGCTGTGACTTCGTCATCATCCGGTGCCTTGCCGTTCTTAAGCTGTTTGAGAGCTATTCTAATCTCATACAAGCTGACGTCCGGGATATCTTCGGTGTAATGACGGGTTAATTTGGCTCTTTTATCAGCAGCCCGGGTGACAGGTGACCTCGCTTCCCAGAATAGTGTTTTTTAAACTGGGAACTATAAGGTACCCGAAAACACTACGGCGATCAGTGCGATATGCTGCAGGGTCCACGTGTTGCACTCCACAAGTGTGTGACGTGCCGTGTCCTCCGCCGCACCACAGCCATGCTTTATCATGGACCTCTGCGTTAAGCCACAACACGCGTGTCGAGAAATGCTGAAGCCAAATGATGGAAAAGTGGTGGAATGATGAAGTTTGTCTCAACTGTCTGTGACAAGTGCGCTGGCACACAAGACGAATGTGTCCAGGACTAAGTACGGGCATCGGATTTAAACTTCCATCACTGATGTGGCAAGAGCTGTACTTAACTTGTCAAAAAAGGTCCGCAAATAGGACAAGGAGACTTAGTGGTGGAACGACACAGTACAGAGGGACGTAAAGAGGAAGAAAACCCTCTTTAAAAAGTGGCAAGCGACTAAATCTCCCAAAAGCCGGATCATCGCACAGGTTCGCCAGAAGTATTATTAAGAGAGCTTTAGCGGAGCAAGATGAGACCACCTGAATCGTAATAAGCGAGGACCACGCGGTTAAGGATAGATGGCCCTCTTACTTCGACGAACTGCTGAACAACAGCATAAAGAAGTGAAACTGCCAGAACTTCCTTCTAACCAAATAACACCTAAAGAAGTGCTCGACGCTCTAAGCCGCATGAAGAATAACTTTCGGCGAACACCAGGGATTCGTCCATAGTCCCAATCTGTTTAGCGTGATTTTAGACATTCTGTCGGAGAGCATCGAGAATCCTAATGAGCATCCTCCTTGGGCAGCTGATGTATGCTGGCGATATCGCGCTGATGGGTTCGGATTCGGACAGGGAAAGATTGGAGAGAAGAGTAAAAGGGTGGGGGTCCGGACCCCCTGGATCCCCCTCCCCCCCTTATATACTTCCATGAATATAACCTCGATTTATACGCAAACACGTGTTGCTAAATAATGGTAAATCCTGATATGTGACGTAAAAAGATCTGATATGTGCACAAGGCTCATTTTTTTAAAACTGCTATGTGATTTTACTACACTTAACAGTAATTTAGGGCTTCGTATTGCACATACATAATTTGGCAAATTCGTTTCTATGCGGAATTTGCACAAACGGGTTTTTGCATTACATCGGCCTTAAGAAACTGGTGGCATCTAGCGAATAAAAAAAAAATCGAAAAAATGCACATATCAGCTTTGGCAGGCGCACCGACGATATGTAGAAAAATGGCGTTTTTCTGCAGGATTACATGAAATATGAAAAATAAGATAATGTGACGTGTTTTAAATATAACACCTTTATTTTCTATGTGTAGGAAAACAGTTTATTAAAATTTTTAGGTACTTATTAGTAGTGTTTAAACTTTCATGAGATCAAATTGAACTTACTTCGACTTACTTCTAGCTTATAGCACGGTTTAGAGAACTATATTTTATTCATTTATTTATTATTATTTTTTATATATAAAAAAATCCATTTAAAATTCGAAAATAAATATTTTTTAAATTTCTCATGCAAGGTCTGGTTGGGTATGTTAGATGCACGATATATGGACATAGTTTTATTTTTTAACATCCTCTAAAGCTTTGGCAAGGTCCTCGTTGGAGTACTTTTTGTTTGACATTTCGACCTGTAGAAAAATAAAGTGCAGCACCCAGCTCAATCAGGTACTTTTATATCTACCGTAATAACAAATACAGCCAAAAACAGTGTGGGTAATTCCGGTAGTCAGATTGACATAAATTTCTAACGAGTAACTCTTCTTAACAACATAAAACGACTTGAATTGTATAGGAATGCAATCATACTAGTAATAGGTATCAAAAAATATACTGGAAAATACAATTAAATTAAACAAATTAATGATTTTGTACCGATGTTATTTGTGACGAATCTGCTTAAAGTAAGAAAAATGTTTTCTCTTTACACACGTATTTCATAACATAGAGAAATAAAATAGTAATACGTAATTTGATTCCAAGAAACTATGTTATATATTAGACCTGTACCAGCTTTTTTCGTTTACTTATCTCATCTCGTTCCTGACAAATTCCAAAAAACGAAATCACCCTTCTTTCCTCTATTCCGTAATTGTTACGTAATAATGGACACGGTTGGTTTTTGGTGTAGGTAATTGCGGCAATCAGAAATTTTCAATTAACTCGCTAAAAACTAAATGAAGTAACTTGAAACGGCAATCAATCAGTTTGTTTTAAAACCCTTAAAAATAATTACATCACTTAGTTATGAAAATACTTACATGTCATTCGCAATATCCTTATGAAAATTCGCGCGGTAGCTTACGCGTACGCAACACGCACACCACTTTTTATGGCGGTTTGGCGCAGGCTGACCGAGGGAGACGTGTCAACTGATCCGACGATGGTTACAGTTCTTTTTAACGTGTGTAATTGACGCTCTATTGTACATACTTAATAGATAACTTTATAACGTTTTGATACAATTAGTAATTTTCTTATTTTTAGGCCTAAACCGAAAACTTACGGAATTCCGTACACTTACGTAATATGGTACATCTACCTTAACTAAGCTGGTGCAGCGGCCTAAAATGAGCTTTGGCCTCCTATATTTAAGAGCCACTACCAAGGTCAGTCTGCGCCACCTCCTGCCAGTCATCAGCCTGGAGTTCACGCAAATGTTTTGAAAGACGAAACACTGGCGCGATATTATCAACGTTCACCGCCATCTTTTGATTCACTTAAGTATGGCGGGTAATCTTTGATTCAGTTTCAGCGAAGTGTGGGGCCACACTTCGCTTTATAGCGAGCGGCAATATCGTTATACATTTTACTCATTCATTCCAACGTCGTAAAATGCGTTAAGTAGTATTAGGTATCTACTGTATTGTGTTTATATTTTTCAGAACAAATTAGATAAAGAAGAAACATACAGCCGCATTAACAGAGCGAAAATAAACCAATCATGGCGCTACATCCTCCGACGAATCAAATGCAAGCAAATGGCGTTGGATATTCAGGTTTGTATCTTAAAATTATAGAATCAGTCACTGTGAAAGAGACCAGGTACGAGTGTGTCAGACTTGGACCTTATGTTAGAAAAGGATCCGACGTCACATCATCTCCGAACACTTTAGATTTATATAGCTGGCGGCATGAAAAAATAGCGATGACCGTTATTTTGCGCAATTGTAAAAAAGAAGACTTTCTACTAAAATTGGTTTCTGCGCACTCAAGGTCATCGCTATTGTTTCATGCCGCAGATTATACCTCTTTCAATCGACAGAGTATTGGAGTACCAGAGGTCTAAGTATCTATCTAGCCTAGGAAAAGATTATTCATCCTGGGCCGTTTGATCCACAATACTGAAAGTCGTGTTCTTGACTATCAGTATTGTGGACAAACGCGCAAGGAGTTTCCACAGTCGGTTGAACAGATGAGAGCTGAAAATGACACCATTACCCCTTCTCTAGACTGTTCCAAGAAGTACTAAGCTCCCCCTCTCCCCTCCTCCCAATTAAACTGAGATCCCACCCTATCTGCCCCTGCTAGCTACCTATGCCACTACCTATATGTTGTCATTTGTCAAATTGTATATACTCTTGAGTTCTTATGATTTACGAAGTGATTCTGATCCTCAGGGTCTAACAATAAGCTTCAACTTCCTGATGGAGCGGAAGGACCGCCTGATCCAGACCCTGATGAAAGCGACAGAAGACTCGGACGACCAGCACCGAAGAGCGTTCCAGGCTCATACCGAGACATTGAGTTACTTTTTGGGTAAGTATTTTTTTTACCATCGGTTTACTAATAAGAAAATTCTGCTGCCAAATTTCACCACCGTACGGTACCACACACCATAGTATTCCATCCGTACCATCTGGATCAATAGGCAATCCACTACTGTGCGCTTTACTCAACAGTTTCTGCCACGCACCTCCTTCCATTGCGAAATCAACTTCCCTCACCGGTATTTCCTATTAAAATTTTCAAAAGACGAGCCTATTACCTTTCTAAAGGGCCGGTAACGCATCGGCATTCCTTCTAGGGTAGCTGATGTCCATGGGCGGAGGTGTTAACTTACCATCAGGTGACCCGTTTGCTCGTTTGCCTTCCTATATTATAAAAGAAAAGAATATAAAGAATACCAACTTGCTTACTTCTGAATTGAAAACTACAAATGGCTTTACACTCTTAATGGTACTAGAACTCCTTTAGTAGCACTCATACTCATTCCAGGTATCGGAACCCAACGTTTAGACAAGTTACAAGCCGAATACGATTACCAGAAGAACATACTTCTGGACAACTGGGACAAAGAAGAGTCTGAGATCGCCGACAAAGATGACCGCGCTGAGTTCAAACTCAAACTGGTCACTTACATACAGGACAGGGACTTCCAGGCGTACAGGCATGCGATGGAGCTGAAGAGAGCTACCGCCAAGAACGATGCTAGGCTTGAGGTAAGATCACTACCTATAGACATAAGCCTTCAATCTATGATTGATGATTCAAGTAGCGTCGTGGGAAGTGAAATAGGAGCTCATGACTTTATGCCAGTTACGGGAGTAAATTTTGCGCCCGCATGTAGTATGCAGAACATTCAACAAGCGACTGAGCGCAGTAGTAAGCAGAACATTCAACAAGTGACACCAGGTCACAGGGGTAGGAATGCATGACGTTTGGCGCCTTTGTTAGCTAGTTTTAGCTGGTCCAGCCAGTTCTCATCAATCAATACAGTGCGCTTCTAACACAAACGATTAGCAGCACGCTTTTCCGAGCCAGTAGACGAAGTTAAAATAGCTAAGATTACTACCTAACACTCACAGCAGCGACTTAGGTAATTAGTAGATCTAGGCTAACAACATGAAGGCACGGTATGCCTTCATGTCTTGTGCCAAGCTTGATTTTATATGAGCTACCAGTGATGCCACTCTTTTACCTATTTGACGATATTTTCGTCTACCTTTAAAATAATCCTAGTCTGCTAAGGGAATGAATCACATTCTTATTGAAACATTTCTGAGTATGCTTCTTATATTTAAGTAGGTACATAAAATGTAACACAGTAAAAATGTAGGTACTAGATTAGGTAATTACAAATTTTAAACCACAATACAATTTTTAAAACTTCAAATCATCTTTCCAGTCGTCACAATTCGCTCTTCCTTTCTCGGACAAGCACATCAATAGATTTTTCGAGAACATGCACTTGTCTTCGGTGTTTTCTGAAACAAATATAACTTAACATTCGTCTCTAAGTTTCAAGTAAGAACTTACTCGTACATTAGTACTCGTAGTTATGTAGATGATCTTCTTACCATTGTCCAATATCTGAAAACATTCTTCAATGGATTCTTGGAGGAAATCTCTCAAGTCTTCGTTCTTTACGTCCTTTGTTATTGCATGAGTCACCAGGTATTTATCGGGCATACCATTATCACCTGTCTAAAAAATTAAAAACATCATCATCCAGAAATATTCTCATACATACCACACTCGAAATCTTTGCATCGGGACACTTTTTCCATTATGCCTATCTACCTATTAATTGATCGTTGTTTTCTTTCATTTCTGGTCACCCGGTGGATAAAGTAACATCTATCAACTAAGTAATTAAGTACCTTTATATTATGACCTTTCTTGAATTCAACTAAAACTGTATCAAAATGGCCTTACCATCTCAAGTTGTTCCATAAAGCAATGCATAGCGCAAGCCTTATTATCAAAATCGCTGCTGGAATTACTGGAGTTCCTCTCATCATCCTTGTACGTCCCATCATACTCTGACTGCTTCTTGGAGTTTGGGTTGTACTGACTCCTCTGCCCTGAGTTCATCTGCACCCGTTTGCTCCTCTTATACCTTCGAGATGGCTGCGAAGTGGACTGGTATCCGTAGTGGGACATGTCCTGTGGTGATATTCGAAGTTAGCTGTTATTATCTTAAATCTCATGAAGTGACTGGCCTGAGAGCGCATTTGGCTTTATTAAGAAGACCTCTGATCTCTGACGCTTACGATTTGATGTCCTATTATATTAAGCCTGTGATTCAGTAATCATGTCTAACTTAGTTGGCATTTCTTTATTGAGTTTAAGGAAACCATTCAATCGAATTATTAGACCATTGATCACCCACATAACTGAACTGCCTTCAAATTGTAATCGCTTACCATTCGGTTATCCGTCTGCCATCTGCCACCATGAAATAAAAAGTCATGAGTATAAAAAAATACTTACACCATCATATTCTTCACTGAACTGTCCTCTTCCATACTCACCATTATTTCTATTCATCATGTTATTCCTGTTCATATTATCTCTCCCACCCATCCCCCCTCTATTCCTGTCATCCCTACCCCCCATCCTATCATCTCTGTCTCTCCTCCTATCATCCCTATCTTCTCTTTCATTCCTCTCCTTCATCGGGTCTTCCATATCGCGCATCCCGTTCTTATTCCAGGCTTTCTTCTGATTAAATTTAGCTGGTCGCTGATCCTTCCAATCCTGGTCGTCGGAGTTGCCTCGAGAGTCACTGGAGTTCTTGCCTTCCTGCTTCTTGAGGCAGTTCATGTAGACTGCTTTGAGCTCGTTCTCTTTGGGTCCGCCATCGGATCGGCAGTTAAGGGCCTGTTTTATCAGAATAAAAAGAAAAAACACTTAGGTAGGTATGGTTGTGATTTCAGCTATAACGGTGTCTGTCTACTATTGGACGTATGCCTAGGTACATTACGTCATAGATTTCTACACTTCGATTGTCTAACTACCTTCATCACCTGAGAATAGACAGGCAAATTATTATTTCACTGATACATCCTTCCTTGGGCCTTCTTCCTTGGGATTCTGCCATAAGTCATCATCATCCCCTTTTCAGCTAATGCAGTGCTGGACATAGTCCTCCCCCAATTTTCTCCACACAGAATTCCCGCGACCCTCACTAGATCGTCGGTCCACCTTGTAGGGGGTTGCGACTTCCTATACGCGGCCATATAGTATCCACTCAAGGACCTTATCGTCCCAACTGCCATAAATAAGTAACATTCCTATACTTACATGACATTCTAGGACGAACAGAACAAATGCAACAATACAAAACAGTTTCTGGCACATGTTCACTTCAGGCGACGCGCGAGACTGTGTGATTTCGGCGCGTGCGCCGTATTTCATGGGCCCCATACAATGGGGTGCACGCTTCAATAACAATCGCATGAGGGCCGACAAAACATAGACATGCCGAATAAAGGTTATTGTTGTTTTATGCGATGGGACTGTGCGATATTTTTCCGGTCCTGTTTAATGATATCGGTTAATAGCAGGATACAACGAATCGGGAGGCAAAAGCTTTTTAAAACCGACTGTAAGGCAACCTATTAATGCCTCGACATCTTTAAGCCAGGACACGACATACCTACCTAGCCTATCAGTAAGGAATCTATCTTAGCAAACTTTTCGCCAAGAAGAATTCAATACTTTTTAGAATAATTGTGTCACGTTGCAATGTAAAACCAAATCTACGAGAGACCAGATCAGACCAAATTTAAGGCATTATACAGACACACGAATTCGGACCCTGCCTACACTACACAACTACTGCTGAATTAGCGCCATATTTTCAGCTAGCGCCAACCCTTAAAAAACGGGTGAAAATATAATTTGGTAGATATAATCCAGGTACTTACTCCACCATCACAAAAGCCCATCGATCTGTCACAGTTGTCAGCATGACAGGCACCTGTCAGCCGGCGGAAACTCGTGCGCACCTATAATTGCAGGAAAACCTGTGGCCAATTGGAAATCGCGATGTTTTGCCTCTGGCGTCAGTCCGTTTGCGGAGTTCTCAAACTTATGACCCTAATTACTCTTGTAAAATTAACTGACTATACAAAAAAATTACAGACTAGACAACGCAAATAAATAGAGCTAGTGGAAAACGCAAATAGATTGGAAAATCCCTTTTCTGGCGCTTCGATAATTTACGTAATTAACTCTAAATAGATACTTAATTGAGGACTTGAACACAGATCCCACCACCAGCCCATAGTCCTTCCTACCGTCTCGGCATACAGACTGAATCTTGGGAGACGCTCACCAGGTACTTGCTAAAGGCTCTTTCCCTGGTGTCAGTCCTTACAAAGTCTATGTCTGTGTTCCATCTCAATGTCACTTCTCCCTAAACGTGGCGTGAAACTCCACAGCACAAGTGTCTCGCGCTCGGGCAGTTCCACATCAATCAAACTCCTTCGTAATGTTAAGACTTTTGTGTACAAACGTACGCAACCGTCGAAAACCTTCTGCAGAGTTGAGTTTAATTGAGGACTTAAGTTTGAGAAGCAGTGCGTCGGCTGACTGCCGTTGCAAACTGGGCTTTGTTATTAACAAGGCCCTTTCAATGTTAATATAACTTTTATGGGGCGTAGTCAATTTTGTACGCCATGAAGCCTAATAAACAACGCATAGGATTTCGCTTTATCATGGCTGTTGTTTACAAGGGTATTTAAAGATCGTCACACTGCATAGATTAAAGAAGTCCGGATATTTGGACATCTTTATGGAAAATGTGAACCTGCATCTTCTAGGACAGTGGTTTTTAACCTCTAAGTCATGAGGGATCATTTTACCAAATTTCTGTCTTGTCAGGGACCACACAATTGTCTCTCATCACGTCACGTCACTTGTTTATTACGATGTCTTCGCGGACTACTTGGAATGCCTCCAGGGCAAATGCGTAACATCCTAGACCTCATCGACGCTTTCCATCAGTGCGATAGGTAGGTACTGGATAAGCGTTAGTCTTTGTAGGTCCAGCCTAATTCTGCTTCTGAATCACAGCACTAATTTCTAAATATTAGAACGGAACCGAAACGAACACTTGCAGATATCATGAAGATACTCTCCTTCACCACCAGCTACTGCTAGAAATACCTACGTACATAAATTTAATAATCGAAGGTCGCTCGGATTTTATGGCTTATCCTTCGAAAGAGGCCCTGTTTTGTTAACCATTGAGAAACCTTCGCTCAAATATTCATGCCCAAGATACATTGAACTACCTATTTAATTTGCAGCATGAAGGCGAGATGCGTGAGCTCTCCCGCCCCAAGCAGCTGGAGATTGAGATGTACTGGTGCCAGCTCCGCGACGTGTACAAGTCCTTCCTGGAGCAGCACAAACCCATCATGAACCACTACCACACGCTGCGAGAGAAGGACGACTTCTACAGGAAGGATATCGCCAGGAATGACTACCAGATACAACAGGCTTCGGTAAACCATGCGGTTCATCAGCAACCCACACTCGTCCACAGCTGGACATAGGTCTCCTCTAATGCACGCCACTGCTCCCGATTTTTGGGCACTCTCATCCAGCCCACACCAGCCAGCCTTCGAATGTCATCATCCCACCTTGTCGCAGGGCGTCCAAACACTACGCTTACCGAGTCGCGGTCTCCACTCAAGGACTTTACGGCTCCAACGGTTGTCAGTTCTGCGGCCAATGTGACCAAACCTTGCGGTTATATTAAGGATATTAAGTACAGCCACAAATCCGGCTACCACAACCTGTCAGTTGTACTGGTGACTGCGCGACGTGTACAACTCTTGGTCACTACCACACACGCGAGATGCAACCTAAGGCTATAGTAGGGTTCAATTCTTGCACCAACACAAATATGGATACCTACCTCTGTTGTTACCATCGTTGTTTTTGGTTTCCATAGTACAAGAGAAAACCTTAGTTAGGACCAGGCAATGTATGTGATGTTGTATCAATTTATCACTTACTAGTGGCCCGCCCTCACTTCGCTTCGGGACCGTAATTCAGAAATGAGCCAATAGATGGCGCTGTGTCCAATTACATCGCGCAAGCGTTTCGTGTTTTCGGTTTACCTATAAGACTTGTCGTTGTCTATAGAAGTTATCTCTTCATAAATAGTATAGATTTACGGTATTTCTTCAAGGAAATGCTGATGCACCTTCAGCGAGAATGGGTCCGAACGACCAGCCTGATCAGCCACAAGCTGGCCAAGATGGGGAGCCACAAGCTCGAGCTGTCGCGCCGGTACCTCCAGATGAAGAAGGAGTCGAAGGCCTACCGCTGCAAGGCGGACGCCCAGCTCTCAGTCATGGTTAATGCTAGCCAGGACGCTATTAAGGTAGGGTACAAGGTGTATCTGTGAACATATAAGTCCCTATAACCACGTCTTCTACCAACCATTATGAACAACTTTTGTTCTATGACTTTTGAAAATTCGTTGAATTTATTTTTACCTACTCCCATTGTTGGCGACCACCGCTGACCACCACCGCTACCATCACCTCATTATCATCTCTTTGGCTATGATCTGTGTAATTTAAATTGTTTCAGTGTTCTTTATTTAAATCTGTCATACCTTCTGTACCTAGCTCAGTTCTTTTCTAAGTGTTGACAAACTTGTAACAGTGCTCCCCTTCTGTGCCATTATTTAACTTCATCAATTTAAATACTTATCCTGTGTGGTCTTATTCAGTTCCAATCATTCCCGCTCTATCCTCATCCATAGCCTCGAATATTTCATCATCATCCGCCCATGAACTTTACCTCATTTGCAGCGAACACCCATACAAATGACCAATTCACGTGACCTTGTATAAAAAGTAGAATATTTTTATGCAAAATTCCAAACGTCATAGATTTTGTGCTTCAAGCCCTTAGCGTTCTTTCATGACGTTATCACGGAAGAAAGAGAAAAGAAGAAATTGCTATCCTAGTAAATTTTGGGGATACTACCACTTCGACCCACTTTGTTTACATTTTTTATTTACTTTTACTGTAGGTTTCCCTTACTGTTCTTATCTTCTTAAATTTTTCTTCTATTAAAAAACAAATAAGAATCACTTTGATTTCTCTTAGCGTCTGGAGGACGTAAAGGAGAAGCTGAGTAAAATTAAGCAGATGGACGAGATCTGCCGCAAGTACGAGCATGAAGACGACGAGGCGTACCTCAGGGAGGCGGGCGAGGGGCCACTCCCGGACTTTGAGAACCTGGACGGTGCTATGATCGTGAGGAGCCTCTGAGTTTCTTTTCATTGTTTTTTAGTTTCGCGTTGCATTGTAACTATAAAGTATTAAAACGAGAATTTAACGCGACAATCATTTTTAAGTACCTACATTTAGTAAAAGCACAGAATACATAATAGTACAAGTAAAAGTTGGTTAAAGCTTGGCCGCGGGTTTTTCGTGCACTATAATTTGTAATTGTGGGAGAGCCACGCTTCGGCATGAATCGGAGTGATACCACTGCCTCACAGAAAACCGGCGAGAAGCAGCCCCTGTGCTGTGTTTCGCCGAGTGAGTGAGGGTAGGAGGCCCATCCGGGGGGAAGGGGATAAAAGGTTGACAACGCACTTGTGACTCCACTAGTGTTGCAGGGCTCTATATGGGCCGCCGACAAGTGATTGCCGCCGCAATCACTTAACATCAGGTGATCCATCTCAGTTAGACCATCTGCTCCTCATCCACCATAAATAAAACTAAGCAAACCCTTCCCCAGAACGAATGCAAAGAGTACAGCAAGATGGACAAGTTCATGCTGAAGCTGAACCGAGTGAAGGTGCAGACCATGTGCCTGAGGGCGGAGAAGGCGAAGCTGGCCAAAGAGAACGTGCAGCTCAAGCTGTACATCAAGCGCTACCTCACCGAGCTGGCGCTGCGCGGGGGCAACCGCCCCGCCAGCGTCAGGATCCAGTCTGAGCTGCAGAAGATTGATTCTAACGGGAAAATACTGTGAGTAAAATAGTCTAGTTGTATGGATATAGAGTAACGTAAAGATAAAAGGCCTCCACCATAGAAATGACGTCATCAGCTCAAGCTGTACATCAAGCGCTACCTCACCGAGCTGGCGCTGCGCGGGGGCAACCGCCCAGCCAGCGTTAGGATACAGTCCGAGCTGCAGAAGATTGATTCTAACGGGAAAATACTGTGAGTTAAATAATCTAGTTGAAAAGATATATTTTTGCAACGAATGGGCCGTAACTGTATGGAGATGAATGGGATGGATAGCCACGCTTCGGCATGAATGGGTCGAGTCAACCGGCGTGAAGCAGGACCTGCGCTGTTTCGACGAGTGAGGGTATCGAAAGCCCAATTGGGGGTAAAAGAGGTTAAAGGTTGGCAGCGCCCTTGTGACTCTACTGGTGTTGCAGGAGTCTATGGGTGACGGAAATCGCTTACCATCAGGTGATCCGTCTGCCCGTCTGCCACCTATAAAAATAAAATAAATAATTTGACCTGACGCAACGACGCCGTCTGTACCTACATAATTTGCCCACAGGAATCGTCCAGTGACGTGCATTGAAGGCGCATTGTCCAACGCAGTGCAACACGAAAAGAGGATGCGGGTCCTGGAGAAGAGGAACCGCGAGCTGGACGTGCGCGCGTATCCCAGGGTGGAGTGCTGGATGGCATAAAAAAAATCCTTTAACCGATATTCGGCTACCGCGGCCAACCTTAACAATCGGCCACGTAGCTCATGTGTGTGCGCAAACACAGCTTAGGTGCACTCTGTATTCCTTTTCCCTCTTAATTCGATGGGACACCAGTGAGAAACGACCGAAGAGGGGTCGGGCGCAGGACTAACATCTTTGCTTTTCGAGGCACAGGGGTACAAGACCGCCATCTTCCAGACATTGGGGTTAAACTGAGAATTTCTGAATAATTTATTTTTTATGTAAGTATAGGTATAGGTTGTATTTACAATGACGTTTAACACAGTTTCTAACTCAAACTTTTTTTTTAGCCTATATTGTCCCACTGCTGGGCAAAGGCCTCCCCTAAAAGTCTCCATTGGACTCTATTCGCAGCAATGATTTGCCAATGGACGGAGAAGTGGTCTAAGTCGTCACGCCATCTTTTCCTCGGCCTGCCTCTCAGGCGACGTCCTGTTGGCAGCCAGTGTGTGACCACCTTAGTCCACCTCTCCGGGTGCATCCTACAAACGTGGCCGGCCCAGTCCCACTTGAGTCTAGCGGATTTCTCGCCCACATCCGCAATCCCGGTTTTGGAGCGGATGATGGTATTTCTCACTCGGTCTGAGATCTTTATACCCAATATGCTCCGCTCCATAGCTCTCTGGCAGATCTTGAGCCTGGACTTCTGATGTTCGGTTAGTGACCATGTTTTGGGCACCGTAGGTAAGGATGGGCAGAATACACACGTCAATGAGCTTGCGTTTGAGTGTCTAACTTACCCTCTATAAAACACTGGTACAAATTTTTTGACCCCACCCGGGGATCGAACCCAAGAGCGTAAGCGCAGCCACCCACTAGCACTAACCCACCCCCGAGGCAGGCAATAAATCAACACTGGAAAACCATTATTATTACCAACACTATAATAAATATTTTTTTAGGACCAAACATGGTTTGGAGGCCTGCAAGAAAAAAAGTTTCACTGGTGCATACATACGGTTATTAAATTACTATTGATTATGTAAGTGTTCAGTGGCTAGCGACTACGCGACTTTTACTTCAGTAAGACTATACTATTTTTGCCAAAGTTATTATATTGTAACAAAAATAAATACATGAAGGTTGTGAAGCCAAATGTGAAAATGTTATGTTAGTTGTGTGATTTAGTCCTAAATTGCTTTTAGCTTATTATTCTAAGCTTGTAGCAAAATATAAATCATTTATCTTTTTGGTAGCAAATAAACTGCTTAATGCAAATTAGTGCCTAAATAAATGTGCCAGATGTATGTAACTCTACATAATAGCTTAAAATTTGTATCTTAACATTTTCATGGTAGTAGTAGGTACAGTCAACAGCTTTTGCTGTAGGTTTCTATCTTAACAATCAGACCCACCAAAAACATCTGAACATTTCATAAAGAAAACCATTATGTCAGTATTTGCCAACACGGAGTTTGCCAATTGCATATTCATTTGTTGTTTGAGAAGAAGTAATTGTTGTCAAATGTTCAGATATATTAGGTAGGTTTCAACGCTAAGATCTCGAATTTGAAGAAATTTTAACTAGGTATTTTCTTACCTATTTCAAAAATCTATCAGCACATGGCAGTATCACAAGTGTTTCCTGTTTACTGAATATGAATATTAACTTTATATTTGTTTTTAATAATATTAAGGGCTGATTTTTTCAATGGCATGGATAAACGGTTATTCGTCAGATATGGTTTTATACTTCGCAATTGAAAAGTAGTTGTCATTTCGTATCTCTCTTGCTTTAAACATTGACATTTACTTTGGTTGGTTATTAATTAACTGACTGAGCTAGTGGCTATCTGAAGATTGAAAAATCAGGCCCTAAGAGTGAAATTTTGTTGCCCCAATTATTTTACAAGAATCAATTGACATTACACTGACGAACTACAAACTATAGCATCTAACTTAGAATTATGTTGAAACTTAATTTGCTTT
>JABMDO010000696.1:0-24824 GCA_014851415.1 Cnaphalocrocis medinalis | reverse complement strand
ATGAAATGGCCGCTCCGGGCTGCGCCCTACCGCGCTCGCGCTCGCTTGGTCCTGCCGCCGATGTAACGATGAAATGGCCGCTCCGGGCTACGCCCTACGCGGCGCTCCGCTTGGATCTGTCGCTCTATGTAACGATGAAATGGCCGCTCCGGGCTGCGCCCTACGCGGCGCTCCGCTTGGTTTTGTCACTCCATGTTACGATGAAATGGCCGCTCCGGGCTGCGCCCTACGCGGCGCTCCGCTTGGTTTTGCCGCTCCATGTAACGATGAAATGGCCGCTCCGGGCTGCGCCCTACGCGGCGCTCCGCTATATCCAGTGTGCGTCAATTGGGATAATTTGGCCGCTCCGGGCTTCGCCCTACGCGGCGCTTCGCTATTGCTCTGCAGTATTACAATGATAAACTCCATACATACAGTTAGAAGGCCGCTCCGGGCTGCGCCCGACGCGGCGCTCTGCTATGTTTTCGCAATGTACCGAATGATTGAAATGGCCGCTCCGGGCTTCGCCCTACGCGGCGCTCCGCTTGGTTCTCCCAGTGCAAGAATCGTTGTAATAGCCGCTCCGGGCTACGCCCTACGCGGCGCTCCGCTTGGTTCTCCCGGTGCAGGAATCGATGTAATAGCCGCTCCGGGCTTCGCCCTACGCGGCGCTCCGCATACATATTCCGGCGCGCCGACATGACAGTAGCCGCTCCGGGCTTCGCCCTACGCGGCGCTCCGCCTTTGGTCCCGGTCTTGGTAGGAAAGTTTCAATTTCCCCATACAACTCCCTAGGAACCCTCACCCGAGCCACCTCCAGTACTAAATGTATGGGACAGCTTCCTACCAGGTCGAAATTTTGTTTTCTTTTTTTTTCAACGACAACTTTACATAGACGCTCTGATTGGGCAAAAGTGACATCAAACGTCAGTTTTTGACAGGACCTCATACTCAAAAATTGAAAATTTTACACTTTACGGTTTGGGGTCGTTCTCCGGAAATATCAAGGAGACGAGGGGATGGGACAGCGCCAAAACTAGAGATGGCGGGCTGAAAACTGGCCTCGTCCACACGAACAGCCTCCGAATGTTCTACAGTAGACTCGGGGAGTACTGGGGGGGCATTCTCAGGGACGTTGCCCTTGCTTCGGGTGAACATGATAGGTAATGTTGTAAATGGGAAATGTAGAGAAAAACTTACTGCGGGTCGATAGGACCTATGTTGACGATGGACTGTATGTATGGTCGCTGACGATACCTATGTGTTTTGGTGCTAATAAATTGAAACTCGTATTAGCAGAATATAATAACTATTGTATTTCACGTTTTTCATCAAAGACACGCACTGCAAGCAAAAGTAAAACAAAACAATAATATATCAAAAACAGTAAAAACGTATAAAAACATAAACAATATAAAAGGAGGCTGGTCCAGCCGTCGATCCTCAACAGTGATTATAATGGTTTGAGTATAGCACTTACGTGCTAAACTAAAACTCAACGACCTGTTGTGGTTTATAAAAGTTATGCCCTATTTTTTTTTTTTGCAAAAAAGGAAAAGTCATTCAAAGAGAAACTTATCAGAGAACATACAGGAAAACAATTATTATTATTCTACCGGCATTATCCAGTGACAAACAAGAAAGCAAGTTTGTATTTCAAAACGGCGGGACTATATCTTTTTAAGCACCATTATCCGTCGGAGGATAACAAAGACTTTTATTCTTTGATGTTCGAGATACTATGTTTGTTCCGTATACTTTTTTTTGTAGATACGTAGCATAACCTTATCTGTAGGGTACATTTTGAACGCGGAGTCGAAAAATATATCGATGAAATTCCAAAAGTAAAACCAATATCATCATGGGCAGGACACTTAGCAAAGCGTAAGGATGATAGGTGGACTATAAAGTTTAACAAATGGCAGCCAAGATTGGGACTAATTCCTGTGGGTAGACCACTTGCCCGTTTCGGTCCGACGATATTGTAATAGTGGGGAAACAATGTTGGCTGGCAGGCGAACCGTAGCGAGTGGCGTGATAAAGTAAGAGTAAGAAAACATTTATTGACAAAATAAAGAAAACATAGAAGTTGCGGCCAACAAGGTTCAGCTTCAGCATGATGCTGCAGCCGCCGCGAGCAGCTGCTGCAGCGCTGGTTTTCAGGCTGGACCTTGGGTGACGCCTTAAAACCTTTACGTAGAGACTTATACTCAGCTGCGGGTGGATATGGGCTCATATTATTATGTATAATGTTGTTCATAATGGTTTGTAGGTGGTAAAAGGGATGTGATTGGTCGATACATCCTGTACAATTTATTTTGTAGCGGTAGATTAAATCCCTAAAGGCACTAACGCAACGTGATGAAAATTTGTAAAGGGAAAAGTTTACCCGATTCAGAAAAGTTCACTTCCAGGTTTATTAAGTTCAAATTCAGTTAAGCCAACTGGAGTTTCTATAGCAGACAGCAGTCTGTTGCAGAATACGAAATCGTCCACGCTTCGGTTGCTTTTTGGATTCCTTGCCAAATGGCAAAAAACGAAAGCTCCCCTCTAATTCTTGAAATAAAATGTGTATGTCATAAAAACTAGCAGCGGAAATTGGGTTGAACGAAATCAAGTTAGTAGTTTTTTTTATACGTAAAAAGCCTCATCCCCGTGATCCGTCTGCTCGTCTGCCCCCTATCCTATTAAAAAAAAAAAAACAAAAAAAAAATCCCCTTTCCGTGGTGGACAGCGTTGCCATCCGCATACCATCCAGACACCGCCAGCGCGCACCAAGAGGTTTAGCTCCTCGTTCCTGTCCCGAATCATCAAGTCATGGAATGCCCTTCCAGTTCATGTGTTTCCTCCTTCTTACAGTCCTAGGTTTTTTGGCGGGGCGTGAAACGGCATTTCAGGGTGAGGATGACAGACTCAATAGGTACTTTGTTTGTTCTTTTGTGTCTGTCAACCTCATATTTAGATCTCATGGCCGCTTCAGGCCGTCTTGAGGAGGTCATCTTGATTGTCCACAATATAAAACAAATACCATAATTAATAGATTTTTTTTTCAATCAACGTAAAATCGAATTGGAAAATCCTGGTCTTCCTAATAAAATAAAATAAAATAAAATAATAATAAATAAATATACAAACAGCAAATTCGCGTAATACCTATAAACAAACCAATAAATACTAATGTAAAGCTTTTGAATGACATCGTTTTCCACGAATACATTACGTATTCGTGGAAAACGTACTTAACTAATAACATACGTAGGTCCTAATTTGCTATATTGGATGTATCTGTAAACATTAACATCCGAAATTCGTCGAAAACTATTTTTGTCTACCCATAAAAAACGAACAAGTCACGTGACTGAGTTTGTATGAAACTTTTGGAAGTTCGCATAAAAATTGTATGCGAATTTCCATAAGTCATAGACGAAATGTTGTTCAGAATGGTGATAGAAGACGTAGTTAAAGGGATGTTAATGTTCACAGATACACCCTGTATGTTAAATAGTAATAGTTTACATTCATTTCAATAATCACAGTACGCGAGTACTTACCTATTGGAAAAGGAAGCTCTACCAAAATACATAATACGAAAACAACAAAATGGCCGAAATTATTTCAATAAAATGAATTCGTACTTAATTGTCGTTGAATCTGATAATTCAACTGTACACTTGTGTAGTTCGTTAGTGTATAACGCTCACATACTTAGTTCAATACTTCATTTAGTTCAAACAGATTTGCAGCAATTTAATGTTTACGTCTTATCAAATCACTCTGCCACTCAATATTTAAATCCAATAATTGATTCAATTGAAAAATTAAATGAAAAATGGATTAATTCAGAGTAACAATTACCTCTTTACACAAATTGCTATACAGAAAGTAAAATTAATAATTGTACCCGGAATAGGTGAAATAATCAGCATTTTCGGGCGAGAGCTCGCCACGACCCTGGTCTGCCGTAGATGCCTTAATGCCTTTACATTGACCATTAACATTAGTACACGTAATACGTTCTACCCTATAATACAACAAAATGATCTACGTAACACTGTAGTCAATTTACTACAGAACTAGATGAGAGATTCAATTCTTTTGATTCAAAGATCGATAGTATAACTTTTCAGATCAGTGAACTGTTTTGCGTTTGTCTATTAAACTCGACATAAGTTTTAACAATTATAATATTATAAAAATTCTGATATCTATCTATCTTCTATACTATTTACTAGCGGCCGCCCGCGACTTCGTCCGCGTGGAAAAGTAACTTTTTACCCCCCTTTTAACCCCTTACAACCCCCTTAATATTATTATGTTGATACAACTTAAACAAATTATTTCGACCAAATTTGGTACCATAAAAACGGTCATTGTGACTAAACCTTAAAGATAGACATATGCCGTCGCGGACTTTTTTTTTAGATCATGTATAGAGGAATAATTCTTTCATACATATTTTTTGTGTATCTTGAACCGTTTTCGCAGCGCACGCAAAGAAAGCCTTCAAAAATGAATAATTTTCCCCGTTTTTTACACATTTACCGCTCTGTCTTTGCTCCTATTGGTCATAGCGTAATGTTATTAGCCTATAGCCTTCCTCGATAAATGGACTATCTAACAAAAAAAGAATTATTCAAATCGCACCAGTAGTTTCGGAGATTAGCGCGTTCAAACAAACAAACTCTTCAGCTTTATTATATTAGTATAGATAAAGAAATAACTTCTATAGACAACGACAAGGCTTATAGGTAAACCAAAAACACGAAACGCTTGCGCGATGTAATTGAGCACAGCGCCATCTATTGGTTCATTTCTGAATTACGGTCCCGAAGCGAAGTGAGGGCGGGCCACTAGTTCTGTCAATAAAGTCGTGAAATTTCTTCTTGAGGAACTATTACGGAGTAAACCAATGGGGTTAGCATAGTATATTACGTAAGTGGCAGTGGGCCCGTCTTAATTTCATGACATTACTAGCGGCCGCCCGCGACTTCGTAAGCGTGGAGTTAATTTTTGACACTTACCGTCATATTTTGGACAAACCACCCAATATATTTTTATAAATTGTAGCCTATGTGTTATTCTGATGTATAAGCTATATTGTGGTAAAGTTTCATTAAAATCCATTCAGTAGTTTTTACGTGAAAGAGTAACAAACATCCATACATCCTTACAAACTTTCGCCTTTATAATAGTAGTAGGATTGATGCATTATGTAGCGTGTACTCTAGTGACTACTGGAATAGAGCGGAAATCTGTCCTTTTTTGAAACGCGGTGCAATTGTCAACTTAACTTACTTAATAAACAAAAAAAAAATAGCATGGTCCAAGAGTCTCTAAAAATAACCTAAGTTAAAAATATGGTCTAAATAATTGGTATAAAAAACGTATTATATGTAATAGTTTTTCTTCCATTTCCAGATAGCAAGCGAGCTTGTTGCAAACTTGATTTTTAGATTGTCACGTCAAACATTAAAAATCAAGTTTATGACAAAATTTGCTGTAAGCTTGTTGATTAAGGTATGATGTTTCAAGGCTTTGGTAATTTTGAAGCAAATTTCGACCGCAAATATAAAATTGTAATGCTATGTATTTGTACTATCTTACCAAGTTATTTGTGCGGTTCAGGGAACGAAACGAACTCGGTGCATTTTGTTTAGCAAAGCAAACCGCAAATCATCATCAGCAACCCACGTTCGTCCACTGCTGGACATAGGTCTCCCCTAATGCACGCCACCGCTCCCGATTTTCGGCCACTCTCATCCAGCTCACTCCAGCCAGCATTCGAATGTCGTCATCCCATCTTGTAGCAGGGCGTCCAACACTACGTTTGCCGAGTCGCGGTCTCCACTCAAGGACCTTATGGCTCCAACGGTTGTCAGTTCTGCGGCTAATGTGACCAGCCCACTGCCACTTCAGTTTGCTAATTCGGTGGGCTATGTCGGTGACTCTGGTTCTTTGTCGGATTACATCATTTCTGATGTGGTCCTTCAAAGATACTCGTGTTGTTCTTCAAGAAAGGCGACAACCGCAAATATAAAATTGTAATGCTATGTATTTGTACTAGATTACCAAGTTATTTTGTGCGGTTCACGGAACCAAACGAACTCTGTGCATTTTGTTTTAGCAAAGCAAACCGTAAATCATCATTTTCATCATTCTCAGCCAATAGACGTCCACTGCTGGACATAGGCCTCCCCCAAAGTTCTCCACACAGATCGGTCCTGTGCCACCCGCATCCAATGGACTCCCGAGACCTTCACCAGATCGTCGGTCCACCTGGTGGGAGGCCTGCCAACCACCATCCTGCATGGGGTGCAAGTGGTCCCTCTCAACATCTTACGGGACCAAAGTCAACCTCATCTGCACGTGGCGCACCCTGCTGCACAACGGAAGAGGCTCTGGCGTACCCCACCAACCCGCACTGGGCCAGCGTGGTGGGTGTAGGCCCAAATCCCCCCCTATGATTAGTAGGACCAACACAAACCGCAAATATAAAATTGTAATGCTATGTATTTGTACTGGATTACCAAGTTATTTGTGCGGTCGGTCGTGTTTATTTTCTACATCGCGATGACGAGATTTTTTTCCAAACAATGACTACCAGAAGTCCAATTTGTGAATGATGCTTGAGTCATAGATTCTTTATTGAACTCGTGACTCTATTGTGGAGCGTCCCTCGGGAACGGCTGCCACTGCGCCCTGCTTGGGAAAGTGTGTGGAACTGAGACTTTTTTTTTTATGTGATACGAGCAGGCGAATCACCTGGTGGTAAGCAATTGCCGCCGTCCATGATGAACACATGCAACGAGTGCGCTGCTAACCTTTTATCCCCTCCCCCCCGATTGGCCTCCAAACTTTGATATGTCAAACTTGCATACACTTTATAGAATAATTTTCTAGCAAGTTTGTTGCTTCGGAACTAGAAAGTTTGATTTAACCTTGCCTCATGTTTATACACTTGCCACGGCAAATTTGAGACAAAGCTTAATGTTTGATACATCAAACCTATCGCAAGTCAGTTTCAAGTTTAAATTGTTATCTTCTCGAAACATTTAAAGAGGTGCCTATTTTTAATATATTTAAATAGCGGTTGGTCCAAGACTTAACTTGAATACTCATAGTAGGTATTATTATTATAGACAGAGACTTATAATCTTATAGACAACGCAAAACTAAGTAATAGGTAAAAATCGAAACAACGTTGTTATCTACGCGCATCCATTTACGACATCTATTTGTAAAATTTGAAACTTATATCCGAATGAACTGTGGCAGGCCACTAGATATACTATAATTTTTATAGGCCATATTACGGACGTACATAATAATATATAAGAGATGCTGACATTGTTCGTTCGCGACTGTACTTATATGAACTTTATAGGAATTTTGACGACTTCATAAATTTAAAGAGGATGACCCATATTCCTTATATTAAACCGTTTTCATCCGCGGTCGGTCCAACACAATAGAACTTGGGGCAGCTTTAAGGACCGCTATTTTCTTGGGACTACCATTAAGTACATAGCTTTCTTTACTTGAATGACGACATAAAATATCCAAAGATTTCTTTATGCAATATTTTTTAGGGTTCCTAAAAAATACCTATTAATACTTATTTTTCTCGAACTGATAAACCAAAAAGCCCTTTTATTGTACGAGTAATACATTTAGCTTTTTAGGTAGGTACTTCACAATAGGGTATTTGACTAATCTCGATATAGTAAAAAATATTGATACTTTACCAAAATATTGGTAAATAAGAACCAATAGCCTAAATTTTCAGTTAAAAATATAACGTCTAGCTGGTTTTGTGACCATTCAAAGTTTCATGGGCAAGTCCATTTTTAAGTTTATAATAACATTTGATATAGCTACCAAACAAATTTACTAGACGCGCATACAAGATACTTTCGTGTGACGTCACTCGCTAGTAGCCATTTGTATAGAGCGTTTTTGGGCCTGCGTAAAATAATTATGTGCTCTTAAAGTTGCTATATCTCAGGTAATTCAAATCAGAATCAAATAATTCTTTCAACAATGTTTCTTTAATAGAGGGGTCTTTTGATTAAACATAAAAAATAATTAAGTAGTCAAAGACCCTCTAGTCTTTGACGTTTCAAGCCAGAACCTAATCGTGAGGAAACCTGTATGTCTTGGATAGTTTATACGTGTAAGTCGTGATGCAGTTGGTCTGATTCCCTGATGATGGGTTGCGAAGGTCAGACGGCAGTTACTTTATAGGAACTACCAGACTATTCCAATACTGGATCATGGTCGAAGCGTACCTCGAGCTCCAAAATGACAGCTTTGGACACATTCGGGAATTAACTACGTGACACAAAGATGAGAGACAAAAGAAAATCATAATGAACAAAACTTTCAGTTGAGCTGACACGTAACACGTAAAAATACTTAGATACTAATACACAAACATACCGATATGGACAGATATACGAAACGAACTAAAACGTAACTCTCAGCCCGCAAGTTCTACACGCACTTGCTCGATTTTCCTTGTAAAATTCTAGTGAGTTATATTTCGTGTTCCTAACAAGGTCTTCCATTGTAAGTTTTTCTCAAACAGAAGGTGAACAGCTGATTGATGCAAATTATATGAAAGTGAAGAAGTGTGTTCACTTTTAAGTATTTTCGATTTAACCAATATTTATCCAACAAAGGCAATAAACGTGCATGATTGGTCGGAGTTGGTGAACTTAGACGTTGGAGGCCAAGACAGATCCACCTTGGATTGCTGAGCTTACGTAGTAAGTAAGAAAGTTATCCAAGAATAACCTATGAAGACATAACGCTACAAATCGTATTATGACAGTACCATGGATTTATTCTTGGATGACACTTAGAGGAATGGGGCTTAAGTCATTAAAGGTTATTTCATTGCTGGTAACCATATCTATTCCTAAATTAATCTCATTCTTTGGAAGTAATTAGATGCGACTAATAGAGATAAATGAAAGTTGTCTAAAAGACTTTTGCCTATGAATCAAACACACAACCTTTTATGGTTCGACTTCTTTGCAAATTTTGCTACAAACGAGTATTATTGATATGAAAACAATGTTACTGCGGATAATTTCCACAGGGAAAACAAAATATTCTAGTCGGAAATTGTGTTTAAAAATACACTTCATTGAGGTTCTTGATAACAACTAGCCATAAAATATTATAAAACACAGGTGGGCTCTAGGTGAAATTGGTATCGAATAGTTTGTTGACCTACGCTCTAGGTCTTCAAGAAACGAGCCTATACCTTCCTAAAAGGCCGGCAACGCATCCGCACTCCTTCTGGTGTAGCTGATGTCCATGGGCGGCGGTGATAACTTACCATCAGGTGACCCGCTTGCTCGTTTGCTTTCCTATAATATAAAAAAAAAGGTAGTGGCTATATCATATCGGGTCTCACCCACACACTTTCCGTACTTCTGTTTCTGTCTCACGCCGAACCACGCCGAGATCAGTGTACCCGCGAGTGTGTGTGCGTAGCCTAGTGGCTCATAACGAACGCGCACCGTAACGAATGAGATTATACCTGTCGCATCCAAACAAAGGTGACACACACCACTTATAAAGGGAGGGGACCTCTGATCTGGGGAGCAAATCTCGTGCACTCGACAATGAAGTCGAATTAGTCATCTGTATGGACGAATGTATGAAATCTGTAAACTCGACTTGAATGTCAAGTGCACGAAAATTTAAAATGCCCCCTGGTCGTTGTTACGTCTCGTTCATTTTAGGCCCTCTATTTAGCAAATGACGCAGGCAGCTCTCTGGCTTCTGTGTCTATTTTTTTGTGTAGGTACTACCCAGTAATTTATAGGTAGCAATAAGATTTACAGATGACCAACTATACTCGCTATTAAACTAATCAATGATTCAACAGTCCATTAATAACACTTTATTTTGTTCCAGATATCCGGTCCGATATGACTTGAACGCCCTCATCCCAGGTGGTCCCATAAAAACGATAAAAATGTCGAATAAATCGCAAACGCTGTTGGACATATTCCAAGAGATACTAGCGGCCTCAGGGAACTCCTCAGAGGGTATAAATGAGACGCAAATAGTTTCCCTGATGAGAGAGCAGAGCAAGTATGGGGGCCATGAGTTAGAAGCCACCTTGTTGAAGATGATGAAGGAAGCGAGAAGGAAGCTCAACCTGACCCTGACGCCGTGTGACTACTGCGTGGGGGATAGTTGGGAGCTGCTCCATGCGTATAACGGGGTCCACGGATATGTCAGTCTTTTGGTAAGTCTGTTTTATGGTACTAAATAGTAGGGTACCAGCCTGTAAGGGAATGTTGGAATGGTATCACATCAGACTCTTGAGATGTTTGTTCATGCTCCGTTTAAAGGATTCCATGGTCAGACGTACATATCGTACGTACGTATTAAGCACATTTATTTCCTAAAGAGAAACAGAAACAGGTGTTTAAAGAAATAGGTCGACGGCAGTTACAAATAAATGACCTTTCTACCTCTAAAATTTTTCGAGTGTAACAGGTAAACAACTGTAAGTACTCGAGTGTAAAATTTACAGTGAAATTCGTGTTGATCAAATCAATTTTGTCATTTCGACTGTTAACCTATTATTTGTCGATCTTTTGAATCGTTGGTCTGTATAATTGTTGCTATTAAGCATTGTCGATTTATTCTGCATTAATTACAATAGGCAAGCCGAATTTTGAAAAATAAGTTATGCCCAAACCATTTCGAGAAATAGCATTACTGAGCAGTCACAGACAGTCATAAGATATTGATTTGATTTCGTTATTTTTTTTATATGATTGAGAGTTCAACTTGACAACCTTTGCTTGACCTTACGACATCAAAATATTTTCACCTTTTCGATGAATGTGTCGAGTTGATGAATGATGTAGGTACTACCGGAAGTGACGCATATTTCGTCCCACAGTGCGGTAAAACTTTAAATTGCCATTAATTATTTAATGGAACCAGAAACTTAATACTTATTCTCTGTCTTAACGTCGAAACGCCCAGACAGCAGACACAATGGAAAATCAATTGTTTTATGCCTTTTAAAAGGCTAAAAGTTAATGTTGCCATTGAGTATCAAACTTGGTACAAGTCGTCTGCCCTGCTGTCTTAGTCACAAGATCTCCATTTGTCTTATTGTAAAAAGGTAGTCCATTTTAGTAGGGACTTTATGACATACCATCTAGCACCCATTCGTGCCGGCATCCTTGAATACATTTGGTTACTGTTTGACTTCAACCGCTACTCAAGTCACGTAGTAGCCACAAAACCCGCCACTACGCTGTAAATTGCATTGTCATACATTTCTCGCAAATTCCCTGCATTCAAGCAGTCAAGGCGTTGAGTCACACCGCATCATAATTAGAGATAGCTGCATTTGTTAGGTACTGGAGCGAAAATTATTCACTAGTGCTTTTTTAAACTTTCGCGTTGCATTTTACAAATACTTGACATAAACGTATCCTCCCCCCTAGTCCGCTTGTGACCACGACTGTTGTAACACAGTCGAAACGTTAAGCAGTTGGGCTATAGTGTACAGTCACGAGTATTAATTTGAGACCCATTTCCGTTAAATATCCTTAGAACATTCATAACGCAATAAGGTCGAAATTTAGTGCAATAATGTTGAATGTGAAGTTAAGACTTAAAATGCCTTATCTAATCAACCCTTGAAATGACAAAACCTCTTTGCGGTTTTTTTATTACGAACATTATTATGTTGTGTCACACGTGCCAGTAAGAAAATAGTTTATTGTGACATTTCACAAATAGTAATTACTCACGTATTCGTACAACGATGATAGGTAGTATGCCCTCGCTCAAGTTGACGTTTTTGCACGGTTGCCCCTAGAAAATTAAAGTTGTCGATGGTAAATATTATGACTTTGACACGTTAAAATATTAGCTCTTAATAGCGAAAGTTTGCTACACGACACTCATCCTTGAGTGGGTCTCAAATTAAAACTCGTGACGGGTTCAATCCCTGAGTTTGGCCAAAAATATGTGCCTGAGTTTGGCCTGAGTAAATAATTCTATTGCGGTCTTGTACCCCCGTGCCTTGGAAAGCACGTTAAAATATTCTGTGCCCGATCTCTTTTCAGTCGCGTCACACTGTTGTCCCATCGAATTAAGAGGGTAAGGGGATAGAGAGTGCACCTGTGTTTGCGCACCCACTTTGGCACTATAATATATCCCGCGTGGCTGATCTTTAAGATTGGCCGCCGTAGCCGAATATCGCTTGGGGTTTATTGTTGACCTTTATTTATTTACTCTAAACGGAAGTCACATAAAGATGCAAGCCACGCAAGTTCTCGTTTTCCCCTAACTTGTTTGTTAATTCGAATTTTTCTTCTAATTTTGTTTTTAAACTGGTGCCCAAACTCTTAACTTCTCGTTCCGGCAGCGGACTGGCCTAGCATACTCATGCCAGATAAACTGATTGTTACTGATGATTACGCAGTAATGTCTGATTATGCAATGTTTCTGTTTCTGATTTCGGATCCACTTACATATTCGTCTGAGGACTGAGAATGGGAATCAATTGTGAGGTAATTTACGTATTTGTTTACCGATTGCCCCCTATAAATAGTTTCCTACAGAATAAATATAGATTTGTTGTATGTAGACAGATCCGAGAGTCTTATATCGATAGCCTCCCGTTATGAAACTCGAGCTCTGATATCTTTCCTTTGAGTTTGGGATAAAAATGGGCTTCGGGATGATTGAGAACTCTCGCTTGAATAATCTTTAATCAATTCACAGAGCAAACCGGTCTATTTTATTTATAGTTTGTTTTATTTATAGGGTTGTCGTATTGTATCATTGAATAAGGAATAGTTTGAAACACACATAATACTCATATATGGGTTTTGGCGCCCTGTTTGTCTATTCGTTTAAGTACCGGACTGTGATTTCGGGGTTCCGGGTTCGATTCCCGTGTCAAGCAAATGATGTTTCGGATTTTTCGAACATAGCTTGAGTTTGTGATCACCAATCCGCATTAGGCAAGCGTGATGATTAAGCCTAATCCCATCATAGGTGATATCTTGGTTTCTATGATACCTACAGTATATAGGCTGATACTTTACTTAATGTGATAGGTGTCACATGAGCATATCTAACAGGTTATCTGATGGTAAGCGATTGCCGCTAATTCGCAACACCAGTGTACTGTTGTTAGTATTTTTACCCTCGGAATTTAAATTGACAGAGATTATACGCATACAAAAAGCATTTATACTCTTATAGTTATAATAAAATGTATAACAAATACGTACTACTCGTACTAAATTATCCTGTACAAATTTAAATTAGCATTAGATAAGGGCACCCAAAACATGTTTTTATAGCCTGCTAATTAATAGGTAATCATAATAGCTATTTAATTCGATGTCTTAATTAAAACATAACGTTTGATTTTAACAAGAGATTGTAAGTACGAAGCTGGAGAAAAATTCCATCTTTAGGAAAAAAACACACTATCCAGCTAACCAAGTATTTTCATACAATGGTGGTCATGTGACTTGATCATTTTTATATAAATGGAGAGCCGAAAAAAGAACGAATTTCCACCGATACAACCAAGTATGCGCATCGTCGCTTTCCATAAATCAGTACATATTGTCTTGGTGTTCTTTAAAAATAACTGTTGGGAACTATTTTTAATAAACAACGAACGTAAGCTATACATTTTGTATGTGGCCTGATACGTCGGCAACAATAACATTTACCTACGTTAATGGTCCAGTCCGGTCTTTTAATATTAAACAAGTAAAAAATAACCATTTTGTAAATTAAAGCTCGTTTTTACTCGTGGGAGTTTTTGTTATTTACTTTCATGTCCGTACGTCCTCTAAATCTGAAGATATAGCCAAATAAATTTAAATCCCGTCCGGACTCAGCAGTAACCAAAAACGAAATGGCCGCCGTTTTATAACAATAGGAAAAAAATACAGTGGATTTATCCATAAAAGTAATCATATTGATTAACCTTCACGGGTCGGATAGAGGTCATTGGGTACTTTAATAGTCGTGTAGGCCAGCGTTTCCCAAAAGCCGGGTCGCGACCCGGTGCCGGGTCGCGACCCGGTGCCGGGTCACCAAAATGAAATAACCGGGTCGCGACATTATCGCCTTATCGATACCTTAAATCTCAAACGGCGTAATCACCAAATCATCACTTTTCGGGAGAGCCGAAACAAAAAAAAAATCTAAGAATTAAATTCATAACTTTTAAACTAATAATGCCATATAAATGAAATTTGGATGTAATTATCGAGTATCGAAAGCTTTATAACACAGTTATATGGTATTCAAAATACAACCAATGTTTGCCAAACTGATTTGTGATTACGCCAAAAAAATATTGACAACTTGGCATTTACGACCTAAAAAAAAGGCTGTTCTGCAATAAGTTATGGTATAATGGCGTTTACGACTTGAAAAAAAGGCTATTCTGCTTTATGCTATGGTGTAACAGCCTAGTTAACTTATAGAAAATGCATTTTAAAAGGCTATTTTCGGTTTTTTATAAGTAAAAACACTTCGAGGAAGATACAATTAAGAGACAAATACGGGTAGTTTCATTATTACAAAATTTATAGCAAGTACAGAATGAAACGATTTTATTATTTCAATTATACAAACGCAATCATTTTAATTTGAAATTCAGACGAAAGTTATTGATTTCTATAATTTTGTTTGTTTTTAAATTAGTATAAACAATATCTGCATCGACAGGACTTTTACTTAGAGCTTAAATTTTAATAAGTCTTCTACCAGTACTGTGCAAAGAAGTAAAACAAACGTTTATTTTTAAAAATGTTAAAGCTAGGATTGATCTACATAAGATTTAAGCGCTAGCAAAAACTCCCGCCACTTTGTTTATGTTTCAGGTTTTGCGTGCTATTAACAATCTTTAATAGGAGTACTGTTGGGCAAAAGAAATAAAAGACGTCAACTTCACTATATTAACAAGAATTTAATCACAGACATCGATACAATTCGGTTCGACGAGGGGAAATGAGTGGTATATTCTGCTCATTTTCGTATTCCTCATTTTCGTCTAGGATACTGCTTAGAGCAGACAGCCACTGGAGATGCCCTAACGTCCGCGCTTCTAACAATTTTTTTTCACCATTTTTTGCGGGGGACGAGGTAAACACGTACAGCACACCACCAAAAATTTTAATACTCAACAGTCACAAATTTTGCTGTCACGATAAACGCACACTACAGAAAAATTTAACACATCAAAAAATACACGCTCACAAATAAAGATTTCACGTAACTATGCAGCATACATACGAAAAAGACAGTGATGGGCACACAAGAATGAGTCAAATCAGTTTGGTGAATGAACTTATATATAAAATTGTAAGTGTAAAATTCTGCACATTGAAGATAAATAAATATTTATTTAGGTCAGTTTGTAAAATAAACCGGCCAAGAGCGTGTCGGACACGCACATGAAGGTGTTCCGTATCCAAAGATGGGCCTTAAACCTTATTTTCATAGTTAAGTTAGTAGTTATTTTCATACATTACCATTTAGTTAGGGCAACTGCACGTCATAAGTTGGTTAAGTTGTATTAAAAATACTATGTATGATACAGAGTCCGCTAAAGTTTTCGTTAAAAGTACAGTCAGCCACACATCAGGTTACCACAATCTGTCAAATTTCCTCAACTGATATTCAACTTAATGTGGTATGACAGTATTTACTGTGATGTGTGGCTGTACGTAGGGTACTTACTTGGAGGTATAGAGCATATTTTTTTTCAGAATTATTTTAATAGTATTTCAAAAGTTGGGGGGGGGGGGGAGAGGAAGCTCTAATTTTAACTTTGTATTAATATAATATATCTCGAAACTGGGGGGTTGATCCACATTATGTCAAGGCAATTTTTGTTGTATTTAAAAGATACCTTTTAACGATCACCGACCAAGACGATGGGTGTAAGTCGAATTTATTTTTCGAATTAAACTTTTTTCGCTGTATGGAAAGGGGGGTGAAAACTAATTATTTTTTCAATAATGTTAAAAAACCAATTTTTGGATTATCCGTATACATCTCTTTCCAATTTCAGTGGCAATCGGTGCAGAACGCGGAGAACGCGCCAGGACAGACAGACGGACAGACATTACGAGTAGACTACGGAACCCTAAAAATGGTGAAGTTGTGCAATACATTATATTGATTTTCAAAATGAATAAGTTATTGTACACGTGTCGAATATATTCTGGGGGTCTAATTTTTTTGAATATTGGATAAACGAACATTCGTATACTTTTCTATATTAAAATTAGCGAGCTCCAATTGGTTTACTATCTACTCCGTTATCTGCATGATACTCCCGGACCACATATTTTATTCCTTTTACCTCGAAAATTTTATAGCCACCAATCTTTTTATTTTTAGAATAAATTCCAACATCGTATGACCAGAAGAAAGGACAGTATTTCTCTAATCACATTACAATGTTTAATATTATAAATACGTCTATACTATTTTATTCAAAAATAAATGAAAAGAAACGGATTTTGAAACTAACTGCAGTGAGTGAATGATTCATTCAAAGTCGAGTTGATTTTAATTGGTCCCATCACTAGGACCGATACCACGATATCATATTAATTTTTCTGTCGTTTACGTATCGTAACGGTTTTTTATTAAAATAGATTTTTAGTTTAATACACATTTAATAATTAATAAAAGTCATTACTTATGATAGGAACGCGATCTTGTTGCGAATTTTAGCTGTCAGATCGCCTTTTACATGAAAATAGCACAATCACCATTTTTAAGAGAAACGTCACGCGACACGGAGCGATGCAAAATGGCGATGAGCGACATCCAAGTAGTTTGTATAACTTAGTGACAGCCGAAAGTGACCAATGTACTTTGCCGGAGAGGAAACGCCCGGTATGGCATCTCCAGTGGCTATTACTCAAAAGAGGATACTGACACTAGAGTAAGTCGCTAACGTATGGGTTAGTAAAAGTACTTGCATATGCATGTCTGAGGCGTTTTATTTTTAGAATGTTATAGAAACCGGACTAAACGCGATATTCATTATGCAGATTAACTACCTTACTTATTTTTTTTTTTTAATTAAAGTAACTCCAGTCGAGCCAGCCTATTCATGCCGATGCCTGGCTCTCTGATTGTTAAGCTATAAAAATGCTGTTATACATCGTTAAATTTTAGTCGTTTTAATCCCGAAGCCCTCCTAATAGGTAACACAAATACAGCCCCATTAGCATGTTTACACTTTGATCTTAGCCAAAAGGCCGAAAAGCGTTGCGCCATTAGCATGTTTGATAATTGATAAAAATTTGCTTTGCCGTACATTATCGCCTGGTGATTATTATTTTTTGTAATGAACAGGCGATTTTTATTTTGCTTATTTTGATGATCTAACATGCCAAATGGGCTTTACTCCTGTTACCTGTGTATGTATGTGTATTCCTGTGATTGTATTTGTGTCTGGGTTTTTATTAATGTATTTGTATGATATTTCTGTTTCCTCAGTGGTCTGATATCTGTAACATAAATACGGGGTCAGGTCAATGTTTGAGATGTTGTGTGAATTTATATTAATAATATTTAATATACCCTGTAAGTATTTAACCAACCATAAGATACTCAAATGTATTGTTTAAGAGTTAAATTTCCTTACCATAACGAGTTTTGTCCCAGCTATCATCTTGCCCTGGTGTTCCCTACCTTCGTTAATTCTGAATTCTGATACCCAATACACAAGAGATTAAGCTTCTTACTTTAAGGTCAGAGCGGTGTATGTGATATTGTTGTATTATGCTACTTACTTCACTCGGGGTTATAGTTAACCCTATAACGCGCATCTAAATTTAGTTATCGTATTTAATCATAAGGACAACTTGTTTCAAAAATGTTTAAATTATCGACCTTAAGGTGGTTAACAGGCCACTTTGTATAGGCTTTATTTATGTTTGTTTTAATCCCGAAGCCCTCATAATAGGTAGCACGAATAAAGCCCCTTTAGCTTGTTTGATCATCAAAAGCAAAATAAAAATCAGCTGTATTTCAAGCAAAATGAAAAACTGCTGTTCCATACATTATCGCCTGGTGAATATTATTTTTGTATGGAACAGCTGATTTGAATTTTGCGTATTTTTAATGATATATTACAATAGCTTCGGGATTAAAACGTCTAAAATTTGTATATCCTGCGCACGTGGCTGATCTTTAAGATTGGCCGCCGTAGCCGATTATACCGATATTCGGCTACGGCTACGGCGGTTTAAAGATAAGTAACCGTACTTACTTATTCCACTGGCTCAGCGACCCGAAACGAGTCTTGGCCTCCGAAACAAGAGAACGCCACTTTAGTCGATCCTGTACTACTTGTTGCCAGTCCTTGGCCTGAAGTTTTCGCATATCATTCTCGACGACGTCTTTCCAGAATATCGGTTGGAGGTTTTATTTTATATCTCTGAAGGACCGCATCAGAAATTATGTAATCCGACAGAGAACCAGAATCGCCGACATAGCCCATCGAATTAGCAAACTAAAAGTGGCAGTGGGCTGGTCACATTAGTCGCAGAACTGACAACCGAGGCGCCGTAAAGTCCTTGAGTGGAGAGCGTGTTTCGGTAAGCGTAGTGTTGGACGTCCTGCCACAAGATGGGATGATGACATTCGAAGGCGGGCTGGTGTAGGCTGGATGAGAGTGGCCGAAAATTATACCTATGTCCAGCCGTGGACGAGTGTGGGCTAATGATTTCTTATTTTATTTGACTTGTTTATTATTATTGCAGGTGTGTACCATCGGGCTGATAGCCAATTCTATGAACGTGGCCGTCCTCACACGAAGAGATATGGCAGCGGCGCCAATCAACAGACTCCTGAAGTGGCTGGCCGTGGCTGACGTCTTCGTCATGCTGGAGTACGTGCCCTTTTCCATCTACAGATACTTGGTAAGATTTGGCTTCGACTCAAGTAATTAAAATTTGAAGTTATTAGGTATATCGTATGGCCTCGACGGTCGCAGTGGCTAAGGTGTTTGCCCAAAGCGCGTAAGATCCTGTTGAATCCCGGACAAGTCAACTTAGGAAACATTTTCTAAGTTTTTTTTTTTTTATGCTATAGGTAGCAGGCGAGCAGGCGGATCACAGATGGTAAGCAATTTCCGCCGCCCATGGACACTTGCAACACCAGTGGAGTTACAAGTGCGCCGCTAACCTTTTATCCCCTTCCCCCCCAAGTGGGCCTCCGGTACCCTCACTCACTCGGCGAAACACAGCACAAGGGCTGCTTCACGCCGGTTTTCTGTGAGGCAGTGGTATCACTCCGGTCGAGCCGGCCCATTCATGCCGAAGCGTGGCTCTCCCACAGAGAGAAGTTCTCTTGGTTCTGGGTTGTCGCCCCCAGTTATAATTGTCACCTGGTACACATAGTACAGGAATAGCTAGGGCTAACCTAGTTTGACGTTTGAGACTAGGTTGATTGATGTGATTGTCTGGATTATTTATTATTTATCTTTAGTAATTTCGCGCATGATGGAAAGTGACGATGAGGTCTAGGATTATATGATTCATATTTAAAAGAAGTTGCATAATGTTTGCATTGCGGAATGTTCATGTAAAGATTTCGTCAAAAATTTAAAAAAGAAAGAAAATACATTTATTTGACATTTATTGGACACCACGACAAATATTACATACTACAGACAATTGACACAAACAAAAGAAAATACAAAACACTAAACACTAAACAAAGGAAAAGTAAAAAAATAAAATAAACAAAAATAAAAACAACTGTCCTTCTCCATTGGCCACACCAAAATCCGATCACTGTTTATTATAGTAATCCTGCTGTGTACCGTACAGGTAATTAAGTTCAGCTACTTATTACTGTGCCACCAGGTGGACTGACAAATTGGTGAAGGTCGCGGGAGTCCATTGGATGCGGGTGGCACAGGACCGATCTGTGTGGAGAACTTTGAGGGAGGCCTATGTCCAACAGTGGACGTCTATTGGCTGAAATGATGATGATGACTTATTACTACTAACAACCTCTATTTTGTACACTTAATTAGCAAATAACTATTTGACTTTGACTTTACTTATCTATTCTATATTATATAAAGTTAGATTACCACTGACTCACTCACTGATCAGGGCTGTTTTGCGGTATGTTTGGGTTTATTTTTGCGGGAAATGTTTTGTCAACCCTAAGTGTTTTTTTAATCAATGCAGGTTTTTGACATTTGGAGAAAAAAAAACAAAATGGCGGCCGTTTTTGCGACTTCAACTTTTTTGTTACGGCAGTTATTCGAGATGTGAAAAGTGTCTCAGAATCACCCTTTTGCTATTATGTACATGACAAGAAAAAAAAGTTGAAAAAACAAAATGGCCGCGCCGCCATCTTGGATTGAAAATTGGATTTCGAGCATTTTTCACGGGATCGTAGCTGGGCGGGGGGCGCCGCTTCGATTTTCAAATTTCCTTTTTTGTATTCTGGTGGCGTACATGTTCTACTTTCAAACGTCATTTGCAATTTTTCAAAATCCAAGATGGCGCCGCCCCTGGCGGCCATTTTGTTTGGAGAAAAAAAAGTGCACTTTTCAAACGAATTTTGCGAGGTGATGGCAACACTGGAGAGATTTGAAATGTTCCGAGCGGCGGTGGGTAATTTATCACAGTGTTGCCATGACTGAGAATTTCTACCAAATTCATGGTAGTTTTTGGGCCACGGCCCCGAATGGTAGAAAAAAAAAGTTGCCATGTTTGCAAAATCCGAGTATGCAGTTTTGTAGTCATTGAACCTCGCAATGTCCTCCAGATAGTTTTTTGGAAAAATACTGGCAACACTGGAAATGGCGGCGGAAATAAATTTTCGGGTGTCGCTGACTTCTAGAGGTTCTTTGGACGAGGGTATCATAGATGGAAAAAAAATAAAAATTGTTTCTGATAGGTTATGCTATGTAGTATATGGGAAAAATACGCACTGTCAAAAAAACAAGATGGCGGACGAGCTGGCGGCCATCTTGTGAAATCCTATTTTTTTGAAAATTTTCAAAGTGATTTTTTCGATAGATGGCGACACTTGAGAAAGTTTACATGTATGAGGCAGGTGTAAGTCTTGCTTACATGTATTGCCTATGTCGAAAAAACATTTTTGCGTTTTTTGATAGTTTAGGCGTCAGGGCCCAAAATAGTAAAAAAAATGAAAATTGATTTCCAGGGAAAAGTAAACACATCAAACCTTTAGTTGGGTTAGTCTAATTGACATAGGTTCATTTTTAGCAAAATCATCTGGCAACACTGGGAGATATTGAGAAAAATGTTTTTTTTGACATGGTCATTTTTGGAGAGGTTCCTTGGGGGACCAGTATTATTTAGAAAAAAATTTAAAACGCCAGTGTAAGCGGCATATAATGTAGTAATAGGAAAAATATGGATTGTCAAAAAATCAAGATGGCGGACGAGTTTGGCGGCCATTTTGTAAAAAAAGCTGATTTTAAAAAATTCAAAGTTGTTTTTCGGCCAGATGGCGCTACTTAGGGAGGTTCATGATGTATTACGCATGTGAGTGTCGTTTTTAAGGTGTATTTGCCATGTTCAAAATATTTTCATATTTTTTTATAATTTTCGAGACTTGGTCAAAAACAAAAAAATTAAAAATTACACTTGTTGGAGAGAAAAAACTACATGAGGGCTTGATTAGGTTAATTTAAATCCTTTTTGTCCATTTTTTACTAAAATCAACTGGGCAAACACTGGGAGCAGCGTCCAAAAGAAAATTTTGACAGGGGCATTTTTGAGAGGTTCCTTGGGCGAGCAGTATTATCTCAGAGAAAAAGTAAAAACGTGGTTCGACGCGGCATATGTTGTAGAATATGGGAAAAATATGGGTTGTCAAAAAAACAAGATGGCGGACGAGCTGGCGGCCATTTTGTAAATGTTGAGTTTTTTTGCACTTAAAAATCGATTTTTCGGGCAGTTGGCGCCACTTGACGAGAATTATTGTCATAATCTTTATGGTAGGTATTAACAAGAGCTACAAAATGGTAGAAAAAGAAAACTTCATCCTCAAGGAAAATTTTAAAATTTAGTACAAAACTTGTGTAAAATGTACGTAAAATTGTAAATACTCAACGTCTGTGTGTTGTGCCCTGTCAAAAAGTGACATGTATTGTCATTCTTAACCAACCAAAGCATTTACAAAAATATGCGACGAAAAAAAAAAGAAAAATTTTTTTTTACTCTACTACGAAATTGACCCATACATTTTGTACTGAAGTCGACTGAACCCTAACACATAGGTACCTACCAGCCAGAAGAATTATTATGAAAACATGCGATGGAGATACAAAGTATTAGGGTTATGGGAGAGATGGCAACTAAACCGGGACTATGGAAGGGAATTGAGTTGAGTTGATATTGATGATACAACGGGTCGCCTGCTAAGTTTTTACGTAATTATCAAACCTAACAACTTACAGTGACCATATCATATTGAGGAACTATAACGATTCAATAACATACAAAACTAAAAAACTTAAGAAAATTTAGAGTTTCAAACGAAACCACTAATGTAAAATCAATGAGAAGAACCGCAAATATAACTTGGTAATTTCATATATTTATATAGTATTACCACAATATTTATGCGGTTAGTGTAGTTACACTAAAATTAAGTTGAATCAAAATTTCATAAAGTAGTTTTATCACTTGTGCTTGTTAGTACTACCTACTGAAATTAACGTTACGATTATGAACTTTGAATCACTTAGCCAGCTCAGCGTAGGCATCAAGTGTGGGCTTATATGGAGAAAAAATCTAAATACTCGACACAAGCCCCGAACACTGAGCGAAGCGCCGCGTAGGGCGAAGCCCGGAGCGGCCATTTCATCACGAGTTTTCTTCACAAACACAAGCGAAGCGCCGCGTAGGGCGAAGCCCGGAGCGGCAATTACATCGATTGTTGCACCAGGAGAATCCCGCAACGGCCATTTCATCATATCATAAAGAGGCAGAACCAAGCGGAGCGCCGCGTAGGGCGAAGCACGGAGCGGCCATTTCTATCACTCGTTATATTGCAAGAATATAGCAGAGCGCCGCGTCGGGCGCAGCCCGGAGCGGCCTTCTAACTGTACATAATATGGACTTTTTCATCGTGTTCAACGAAACATTACGGAGCAAACGCGAAGTGCCGCGTAGGGCGAAGCCCGGAGCGGCCATTTTATCGCAAGGACGACGCACAAAACCAAGTGGAGCGTCGCGTAGGGCGAAGCCCGGAGCGGCCATTTCAACCTGACTTTCAGGGGCAGTACCAAGCGGAGTGCCGCGTAGGGCGAAGCCCGGAGCGGCCATTTCAATCACTTGGTGTGTTGCGAGAATATAGCAGAGCGCCGCGTCGGGCGCAGCCCGGAGCGGCCTCCTAACAGTATGTAGGTATGGACTTTTTCATTGTGCTCTACGCAAAATCGTGAAGCAAAGGCGAAGCGCCGCGTAGGGCGAAGCCCGGAGCGGCCATTTCACCACAAGCATGACATATAAATCTAAGCGGAGCGCCATTTAATAGAAACACGACGCATGACATTAAGCGGAGCGCCGCGTAGGGCGCAGCCCGGAGCGGCTTTTTCATCGTCAGATAGACGGGCAGAACCAGCAGAGCGCGAGTAGGCGAAGCGCAAGGATTTCTTTGTAAGTTTCATACGCAGAATCAAGCGGAGCGCCGCGCAGGGCGCAGCCCGAAGCGGCTATTTATTTCATCTCAAGTTTATGAAACATAAAAACCAACCGGTGCGCCGCGTAGGGCGAAGCCCGGAGCGGCCATCCATCACAAGGCTTATCGATAAAACCAAACGGAGCGCCGCGTAGGGCGCAGCCCGGAGCGGCCATTTCATCACAAGTTTATCAAACATAAAACTAAGCTGTGCGCCGCGTAGGGCGAAGCCCGAAGCGGCTATTCCATCACAAGGCTTATTGACAAACTAAGAGGAGCGCCGCGTAGGGTGCAACTGTCCCAAGATCATATATTTGATTTATCCTTCCGTTGGCAAAAAAAGAATAAGAGCAGCCGTGACAGACAGAGAACCGCCCCGTGTAACTTCGCGAGGCCGCAGGCCGAGCTGCGTCTCGCGAGGCCGAAGGCCGAGCTCCGCGGAGGGCGAAGCCCGTAGCGTCGCCGCGCAGGGCGCAGCCCGTAGCGGCTAAGCGTCGCAGACCTAGCTTGAAGGCGCACCCGCGCAAAGCGCGGGGCGGCAAAAAGCTAGTTTATTTAATAAAACTACGCGAGCGCGCAACCAAGTTTTCTAGATCAAGAAGTTAAACTTGCAGTATATTTAACCCTCGTCAAACTTAAATCAACTTTCCTGTACCCTGCAGGTCTTGTAGGTAATAAGTAAGTACGGCGTTTTATTCTAGATAACGACTTTCGAACTTAAGCAGCAGTTTTATAAAGGAATCCAATTAGAAATTGTAAAGTTCACCAAGACTGAAGACTAACTACTACTTATAGTAATTATACGAGTAGTAGTAGTTAGGCTTCAGTACTAGGCTAATTTACTCATTAGCGGGAAAAAGTTATGCATGTTCAATATACTTACCTCTATTTCAGCATGTTAAAGCCCGGGGTACGCAAATGATTTAGTATTTGGCGAGTCTGGTAATACAATGAAGCGACTGCCGTCCAACTTTCGCAATCCATTAACAGGGGAAGCAGACCGATTGTATCATGATTTCACGTTTCAGAAACTATCCGAAATGTGCAAAATTCATCACGTTGTTTTCCCTCACCACCGAAGGAGAGGTGGAAATAAATAAAGCGCCAGACAATCA
>JABMDO010000695.1:0-25244 GCA_014851415.1 Cnaphalocrocis medinalis | reverse complement strand
CATCTTGTTGGTTTTTACATTTACTTAAACAGGGCGTCCCACGGCCATGCCACTTGAAGGGAAAGTTCCCTTAAATATTGTAGATGGAACATTTTATTGAAAGGAGACATTATTTTAATTTCAAAAACATCTAAACTGCATTCATACATTTTTAACACGGCTTAAATCAAACACGAAAAAAAAATACCCTTTTGCTTTATCATATAAATTGGAAGGCTTCATCATAAGGATTTTTTTGCTAATAACATACTATACGAAAAAAAGGAAGACCATTAATGTTACATTTTTAATACAAAATAATCATTATCAAAATCAGTCCCTCCTGTTAAATACAAAAAATGAAGTTATAATAAGGCTGATTTGCCCCCTCATTTTGGTCGTTCAATTAAGTGAGTAGGTTCAATTATTTGAAGTCATAATATTAGGGTTGGTTTTGATTTCAATATGTTAGTCATCGATATAATCGAATAGCAGATAAGTCGATAAAACAATTTAAGAGTGCATTTTGAAACAAAGAACAGACAAACATACCCCTTTAGGTACTTTGTAGCCAGCGACCACAGTGTCGGACTGGATACAGCGTCCATTCCCCAAAATCACAGGCTTTATCCTAAATAAGAAAATAAAAAAAGGTTATACATAATCTATTTAGAATAAGCACTAAAGATGTGTCGACCGGTTACGCAACTTAACCGATGTACCCATTTGTTACACAAAGTACAAGGTGTGGCTATTGAGTTACGTACATTTTACACTTGGATGCGTGCAATAGAACCTGTCATTATATTATCAGAACGTTATGATCTACTTTGTGGGCATAACAATAGGACATGTGTGAACCCACTTGCGACAACTAGGACTATTTAGTATTACAGTTTAAATCACGAAACAGAGCAGATCTACGTCGAACCAGTCAATTGTCATTTAACTTTTTTGTGTAGAAATATTTTCAAAATCCTTAAATGACGGGTAGGTAAGTACTTTATAAAGTCTCAAGTAAAATTACATTTTGTTGTATTATTATCCTAACTAATATTATAAATGCGAAAGTAACTCTGTCTGTCTGTCTGTCTGTCTGTCTGTCTGTCTGTCTGTCTGTCTGTCTGTCTGTCTGTTACTCTTTCACGCCAAAACTACTGAACGGATTTAATGAAATTTGGTATACAGATGATCTAGACCCTGAGAAAGAACATAGGCTACTTTTTATTGCGAAAAGGGGGTTGTAAGGGGTTAAAAGGGGGGTGAAAAGCTACTTTTCCACGCGGACGAAGTCGCGGGCGGCCGCTAGTAAATAAAGAATGTCAATGACAAAAATGTCTATTACTCATAATGACTAAAATCTGGGTTATGATAAACTATACTAAAGTATGTTTGCTCATACTACGACAACATTAGGCATGTAATGTAAATATTATGCAAACTGCCTTCGTGTGATACTCTTATGTGATGAGATAACGGCCTGCTGCGAGGGTGCCACCTATCCCAGGTAATGGAAGGGAGGTAATAAAGCCAATTCTGACTCCTAAAACTCGCGAGCGCGACTTACCTCAACGCCTCTTTTTATACAAGCGCGGAGATACGGTAACTTGTCCAAATCTTTGCTCGTGAGAGTTCTGACCGGATGGTAGATAACAATCTAATTCATCTTGCAACCTCCTTTGTGCTCTCTCATTGTTCGCAAGCAGGTACATTGTACTGGCTGGCTGCGGCCGCCGTAGTGTCAACGCCGACAAGCAACAAATCCAGTGCCAGTATTGTAGCGACCTTCTTGCCGGAACTGTTGGCTATGGCGGCACACACGCCTTTGTCAGTCAGTCTTTTGAGACAGAGCGTCCGGAAAGCGTCCAAAGCCTCTACGTATGTGTTGTACGCTGGGGTTGCATACACCCGCCATAAGGGCGCTGAGAGTTCCAATTCCGGAACGCTGTGGAAGAATCCATGGATACATCGTATGATCTCTTTGGCCTCCGTGTCATCTTCGTTCAGACATCCCAATCTTGTTCCCAGTGCCCATGCTCCAACCGCTGAAAATATTTTTTTGATCTGATTTGAAATCCGTGTAATAAATAGGTAAACGATTACCTGGTTTACCTATTATCATTTATAAGCGACCTAGTTTGGCACACGACTAGTATACGAGTGCAATCCTGCTTGCTAGTTTTAATATGTTAATTAGCCTAAATACTTACATTCCAAAGCCCATTTATAAAGTTCCGTCAAAAAGTCATTAGGCAGATCACGATTTTTGTCCAAAATACATTCCATTCTGAAATAATATTCAGCTATTAATACACTGGTCTACAACTGAAATACTAATGACTGATGGTTTTTCTATAAAGAAATCTTTTGACACACCCCTCAAATTAATATAATGAACACATCGATCTATTTCATATTTCAATAGCTAAGTTATTAACGAATTGATGGACATTCGCAGCTTATATGCAAAACATGTTTCACAAAATTCAATTCCACTAAATAAGCGTTAAATATTCGGCGTTAAAGTACTTAGCTCAAACGAAACGCCTCTGAATGAAGTTTGTTGTTCCCCGCAATGAGTAATACGGCGCTCCAAACAAAATGCGCAGACGTCGTTATAAACGGGATGTGGTCATTAAACCGAGATTCTATGGGCCTCGAAGATCCCGAGACCATTGGATAAATGCAATTGGACAATTGCTCGACGACTGTACACTCTGTCATGCAGACACTATGCGTAGTACTTAATTTACCATAAAATGCTAATTAAATTGTTGCCAATTTACTTTTCAACGCATACCGCCAGACTGTTGAACTACTTTTTTGCTAAGTAAACTAAATGAGGCTCGTCTCGTTGAACGGGTTTTCATACACCCGTTACAAATGTTACATAATAGCTTTTTTCATTTCGTATTCCGCTTCGTTTGTCTTCTGATGAGTTTAAAGTTAGTATTAGCTTACTACAACGTAACGAATGTTAGCTTACCTTACGTACGTAACGTACCGTAACTAAGCTGAGCTAACACTGTTGAGATAGTCAAAGTGAGTTATTGATGAGTATGAATTAATAGTGCTACTCACGATAGTAGGTCGGTGTCTCACTATGCTCTAGTATCACTAAAATGTCTATAACGAACGTTGTATCCAACGACGTAGAGTAGAGACACAGATTATTTAATAGTGATTATTTCATAGGCATGATTAAGTTGTAAGTGTTTTTGCATGTTACCTTACCTGTGAATGAAGTCATCGGCTACCACATCCAGACACGGCACCGCAGCTTTGGCCGCTTCTGGAGATGCGAGGGCTTTAGATACTTTGGATCTGAATTTCGACCATGGTTCACCATGTCTGTTAAACAAATAAAAATTACAATACTTATGTATATTTTGAAAATGAAATAGGCACTACTGAATGATATTTCCTGAGTGTAATAACTTCAAAGTATGATTCCGTTTGTGGGGCACTTTTCATAGACATGAACAATCACAGATCATGATAATAATAAACATGACCTACACTCCTATCAATCCAGGTTCGTCTCCGAAAAAGTCCTTTCTTAGCTCCTGTTTGTAATGCTTCAAACATGGCGCCACTGCTCTGTAAGGCATAGAGTCCTCTCGTCTGTAAATCCTTGCAGTCTCCTCTGCACAGAATGGGAACACCAAATCTGGGTGCCCAAAGAGCTTGGCCACTTTAGCAGCGCCTCCGTCGCCCGCCAAAGCTCTTAAAGTCCACAGAGTAATATCCAAGGCGGTGGTTCGCCAAGGCTTCTTGCCTAAGGCGAATCTCCAAGAGTTTCCGAACAACGGCAGGGGTCTCGGCCCCGGCATGAGGGAGAAGCGCCGAGCGTTGCTCATCGCGACCGGAACGTCAATGGTGACTCCGGTGTCGAAGACGCAGGCGACTCAGTGGGGGCGGTCATCCATCCATATTACGTTTTCAGCACTTGGTTTCGCAACCCGTCCCACGTCAATGAGTTGACCGGTACCTATATAATACCGAGCTACTGATACTTACTTTAGTAATTTTCTCATAGAGTTATGTGCTAGCGTGTATGTAATGATGATAAAATTTGTTGATTTTTCATATCATACTCAGTATGAACAATCAACAAATTTTATAAATAAGTAGACATACCTAATTAATTTAAAATCTCTAAAGGGGTGGATGTGTCTAGCACTGCACAACATTAATTTGTACATTCAACACCTGTATCTTATGTACCACATTCCTGCAAATAAAACTCAATTCTATAGGCAATTAGTAGTTTTTTTTTGTATGGACTACTTTTAAAACAACTTCAACAACTGATTGTGCTTAAATGTAACTTTTGATAGGGGCAATATTGAAATGAAATATGCAAACAGTCGCATTAACCATATTACACATTGGCAAGTGTATTTTTTTAAAGATAGTTTATGTGTCGTCTATAATTGTAGCTATTTATTCTTGCGAAGTAGTTGATGATTTACGAATACCCTAATATGGATTTTCGGTTTTCACACATCACTAAAGACACACTGTAGACAGAACTCAATCACGGCTGACGGCACAAATATATTAGGTACTCGTTAAATTTATTAGATAGTGATTGTGTTATTCGCTACAAATTTGTCATTGATTAATTTAGGATATTTCCCGTTATCAATATCTTGTATAATTTTGCAGTCCAATATAAAGTAGTGGAACAATAATATTATGTAAACGAGTCCTTATCATGTCGTTGACTGAAACGTACCATGTTTCAACAAAAAGGTGTAATATGATGACATCGTTTAACACGTTGGCGGTAATGATAGAAATCTAACTGTAGGAGAATGCAAACAACCTGGTTTCTCGTTGTTAAAATGTTCTATAGATTGGGTGGTGGTTACACATACTTTGCTTACAATTTTCCTGTCCCCTTCTGCTTTAATATCGGTACTCGTAGTTAAGCTTTGATAAGAAGAAGCTGTAACAAACTACAAACAGCACAACGGGGGTCATTAGTTTATTAATTACACAAGTCCAATTCTTACCAGTTTTTGTCCCTCCCTCCTCCCCTATTTAATATTATATATTACGTAAGAATGAAATGAGTACGGAGTGTTTTGATAAAATTACTGCATTATCTCAGATAGTTTTAAAGCTGTGTTTTTGTCATCGATATTTGTTACTAATTAAGGAGAGATGATTTGATTCATCATCATCATCATTTCAGCCAAAAGACTGCTGAACCAAGGCCTCTCAATGTTCTCCACATAGATTGGTATTTTCGAACATCCAAGGAATTCCGGCGATCTTCACCAGATCGTCGGTCCACCTTTGATTACGAATAAAAAGAAACACCATGACATAAGTATTGGTTGAATGGAATAACACGTCTTATCATCCATCATGATAAGCGACTTCTATCTACAGGCACTTCACGGGTTTTTTCCCTGCATCTTAATTTGCTTTCAGTTACTATATTCGATCCTGCCAAAGAACACTGGTAATGCGGTTATGTCGATAAATAAGTGGACTGTATAGGAATGAATTTTTGCGGGAGAAAAGTATAAGGGAAGATTTGCGAGAACTGCGAGACTCACCCTGATCTGCTGAATATCCTGCCTCAGGATAGGTCTCCAAGCGGCGAGCTGGCGGTTATGGCGGGCAGCAATCCAAGCCCGCGTGGTGCACCACACACAATTGTCCTGTTTTGTGGTCGGCCGACCGTAATAATACCACACAGCCTGGTAGTAGCACTAAGGACACTTTTTCACGGTTAGTTATTGAGAACGCACCGTTCAAAACATTATTTTATGATTTTATTTAAAGCGGGCGCGACGCCATCGTTTAGCGGAGGATTTGAACTCATCGTCCAATCACAGGCGATCCTCGGCGTTGGAGTCACGTGATGATTCGTGTCTCGCTTCTCTGTCTCGCAGTATAGGATTGGACGGGGACAGAAATATGGGATATGGGAAGAAATGTTTGACTTGCGGAAACGGAAATGGCGCGAACATCCTCCCGGCCTTGATAATACGTAGTATTATCAAAAGAAAGCGGTTAAACAGAAAAGAAAATAATTAACATACTATAGGACACTTATTCCTTATAATTACTTAACTTATTATTATTATTCTTAATAACGAACTATTTTATTGCGAAGGCAATGGACACAATTTGACAATAGGTCGTTTGAACGTACTAGATGCAGTTTTAATCAAAGCGACGCGCACTCTACCATCTTTACCCGGATAAACCTCTTGTACAATGCCCAAAGGCCAGCGGAGCGGGGGAACATCATCCTGATGTATCAATACGACCGTACCTGTTTTAATGTTATCCGTATCAGTAAGCCACTTCTGCCTTACTTGTAAAGTGTGAAGATACTCTAAGCGCCATCTCTTCCAGTAACTACGCACCATTTGATCGAGTAGTTCTTTCCTAGAGCGTAGATTCTTAGTCTCCTCAGAGATAGGCGCGGTAGGTAGGTATGTCAATGGAGAAGCCATTATAAAATGCGCGGGAGTAAGAGGCTCGGGATGCGGGTCCTCTGATAAAATACAAAGCGGTCTAGAATTTAAAATTGTTTCGACTTGTGTCAAAACTGTTAACAGTTCTTCATAGGTTAGCAACTGAGAACCAATAACGCGGTATAAATGAAGTTTCATACTTTTAATATTAGACTCCCATGCTCCCCCAAAATGTGGAGCACGAGGCGGGATCATATGCCATTCGATACGATGGTCAGTAAGCAACTCGTTTATCTGAGACTTAGCGCCCACAAAGTTCGTCCCATTATCTGAATATATGTGTGTAACAGGGCCACGTCTAGAAATAAAGCGTTTGAACGCTGAGATAAATGCTTCAGATGATAGGTCGGAAGCTAGTTCGATATGAACTGCTTTGGTGACTAAGCAGATAAACAAACAGATATAAGCCTTCTGACTTCTTTGACCACGGCGTCTACATAAGGTAATATTTATTGGACCGGCGTAATCGACACCGGTATGAACGAATGCTTTGGTTTCGTTCACGCGGTAAGATGGAAGATCGGCCATTTTAGTATTAAGATGCGATGGAGAATTTTTAAAACACGAATTGCATGCATGAATTCGTTGTCTAATTACATTTCGTGACGATAAGATCCAATATTTTTGGCGCAATAAGGAACTTAAAACATTGGCACCAGTGTGACAATGCATGCGGTGATAATAGTCGATCAACAGATGAGTAACGTGATCATGTTTAGGTAACAACGCGGGATGTTGAGCTTCGTATGGTAAGTTACTATTAGACAGTCTACCTCCTACTCTTACAATTCCGTGATCGTCGATGAACAAATCTAATTTTCTGAGCGGTGAAGGAATAACCTTATTAGTTTTTATATCATGAATTAATTGAGAAAAATGAAAAGCCTGTACTGCTTTAATCAAATATCTTTCAGCTATTATGAGCTGAGACGCTAATATTCGGTCACTGCGTGATAATAGTTTAGCAAACATCAGAATGTATGCAATAATGCGGATAATTTTATTCCAGGATGAAAACTTCTGCGACAAATCATAAAGCAAATTAGCTGCGGTTTTATCAGTCGAGCTTACAAACGTTTTGCTCTTGTATTCAGGCAACGTCTCACAAGCTTCTGGGACGAACGCTGTGATCGGCCAGTTTGCTACTGGGGCACAAAGCCACGGAGGGCCGTGCCACCAGAGCGGATGAGAGAGTAACTGTTCTGGCAACAGACCTCGTGAAAGACAATCACTGGGATTCTCTGCCCCACTGACATGATAAAAATGACGCGGATCGAGATTTTCTTGACATTTCGCAACGCGGTTGCTAACGTAAATGTCCCATCTATGCGGAGAAGAATTAATCCAAGAAAGCGCTATTTTAGAGTCTGAGAACGCGAATACGTTATCAATTTTATACGAGCACTATACGTTTCTTTAACCAGACGCACGAGCTTTGACATGAGGACTGCGGCGCATAATTCCAATCTAGCTAACGAGACTACCTTGACGGGGGCCACTTTAGATTTGGCGCAACATAAGATTAACCTGGACATTCCCGTCGCCGTCCGTGACGTGTAGGTATACAACGCAACCGTATGCCTTCATGCTTGCGTCTGCGAACGCTACAACTGTTGGTAGTGCAACCAGTGGTGACACCTAGATGACGCGGAATTTTACATGCAGAAAGAAGCGGTAATTGGTTATTAAAACCTTGAAATGATGAGCATATAGAAGCGGGTAAGGGATCGTCCCAACCAATTTTAAGCAACCATAGCTCTTTAATGAGAAGCTTGGCAAATAATATTACCGGAGCGGCGAATCCAAGTATATCCCATAAGCGGGCGATGCATGATAGAATGGTCCTTTTGGTAAACGTTTCGTTTACAGGAGACGTTGAAAAGGTAAATATATCCTGCGCGGGTAACCATTTAAGACCTAACACCTTCATATTTTCGCTATCCGAAAACTCTATAGCGGCGCGTTTGGACGGAGGCACAGCTTCTAATAACTCAGGTGAGTTACTGGCCCATTTGGTCAAACAAAACCCACCGGTTTCAAATAGGTCAATGAGTTCGCGTGAAAGAGATTTTCCCTCGTCCACTGTAGGAACAGAAGTGGTTAAATCGTCCATGTACAGTTCGTGAGACGCCACTTCAGCGGCGCGCGGGAAGCGATCGCGCTCGTCCATTGCAAGCTGTCGCACAGTGCGCATAGCTAGAAAAGGACTGCACTTTAAACCGAACGCGACTCGATTGAACTGAAACTCGAGTATAGGTTGCGCGGGGTCAAAGCGGAATAAAATCTTTTGATATTTGTGGTGCTCCGGTTGCAGAAGAATCCGGAGATACATTTGTTTTATGTCTGCCACCAACGCGATAGCAAACAAGCGGAAATTAAGCAAAAGAACAAAAATATCAGCCTGCAGGTTCGGCCCTGTATGAAGAATATCATTTAGTGAAACGTCGTTATGACATTTAGCACTAGCGTCAAGCACAACACGAACCTTCGTAGAAGATTTATCGTGGCGAACGACAGCGTGATGCGGAATGAAATATCCCTGAGAATAATCCTCGCTGTTCGGCGGGACCTCGGACAAGTAGCCGTTATCTATATGTTCTTGTATAACTTCGTTATAACTGGCCCTTAACTCAGGGTCCTGAAGTTTACGTTCTAATGAGAGCAGCCGGCGAACCGCCAGGGAGCGGGAGTCCCCTAGTTCGGACGGATCGCGACAAAAAGGTAAAGCGGTACAGTAACGTCCTGTCTCGTCACGTGATACAGTAGCGGAGTAAATGTCTTCGCATTGGCTATCCTCTGGGCTAAGAAACCCCTTGGGAGGCAACTCTTCCATCTCCCAAAATTTAGTCAATGTTTTATTTAGATGAAGTTCATCGTATCGATCGCGCATCTCTACGCCACTAGCACACGTGAAGAAAGTAGCGGAATTTTGTAATTTACATGCGGTGTTATTTTTATTAAAATTACTAATAGGAGCGTCACCCATTAGAACATAACCGAATACGGTTTCAATAGCGGATGGAGCGGGAGGCGCGACAACCCGGCCGCCCAACAACAAGTGCGGGAACAGCTGTGCACCGAGTATCAACTCAACCTCACCGGGAATGTGCCAATAAGGATCAGCGAGCGGTAAATCCACCAAATGTTGCACTATCGAAGTGTCAACATATTCGGAAGGCATACGGTCGGTTATATTATCAACGACCAAAGCGGTAATGCTATACGAGCATTTTTTATCTTTCGTGGTCACAAGCAGCTGTACGTAACCATGAACAGTCTGTGAAGCAGATCCGATACCCTTAATAAAGGAATTTGAAAGCGATATAGGTTTTAATTTGAGCTGTTCACAACATGCGGAAGTAATCAAGTTGTTTTGCGAAGCGTTATCAATTAAACATCTAACAGAAGTGTTATGTTTATCATTATTTAAAATATTTACTTGAGCGGTCGAAAGAAGTACAGTAGTACGCGGCGAGTCTATTGTACGAAGCGGCGGAGTTTCATCGGAACGAGCGCATAGCGACACCCGTGGCGCTGGCGACAGGTTAGCGGGAGCGAAAGGCGGCGAGTGCGAGCGAGACGGCGACGTCGCAGTGGAGGCCGTGGCAGCGCCCGAAGCGGGAGTCGAACGCACGAGCTGCGCGGTCGCGCGCGGGTTCGATGTCGTCGCTTGTTGTTGCACTGATGGTGCGTTATTATTATTGTCTAAATGTAACAAAGTATGATGGGCCTTTTTACAAGACTTGCATGTATAAGTGGAGTTACAATATAAAGCGGTATGAGATAAACTAAGGCAATTTATGCATCCTCGTTTGGATTTAATGAAATCGAAACGACCTTTGGCGGGAAGCGATTTAAATGCGGGACACTTATATAATTGCTGATGATCAGACTTGTTACACATGCTACAAGACTCAACACCCTTACCGTCACTCGTAACAAACGTTTGTGATTGGTAGGTATTACGCGCGCGGTTTGGTTTCGCACTGTTGCGAGTAAGGTGCGGTTCACACTGGTGGTGAGATGATGACGAAACGGAACGATCTAATATTTTTACTTGACTCTTAATGAAGTCAATTAAATCCTTATAAGAAGGAATTTCCTTATCTCTGATAAAAGTTTCAAAGGCATGAGCGGTAGCAGAATCGAGTTTACGCATTGCAATATTTAACAAAATGAAATCTTTTAAATCTTCAAGTTTTAACTGCTCTAAAGCGGAAACAGCGGCGTCAAAGTTTTCAACAAAAGTATTTAATGACGAAGAACTATTAGTCGCGGGTTTGATATTAAAAAGTATAGACATGTAATGAGATCCTAAAGCTCTTTTATCTTGGTACTTTTTGACTAAACTTTCCCAAATAGATGAGTAATTGTCGCCTGATGGAATGATACCCGCGATTATTTTTAATGCGGGACCCGTCAACTTTCCTATCAAATATTGGATCCTTTGAGAATCAGTTAAGGATTCGTTCAAATGAATATTTACTTTAAAAGACTCATAAAATATGGGCCAATTTTCCATCTTTCCATCAAAAGACGGAATGTTTATTGGCGGTAACTTAATTTGTGTAGACGCGCCTTTATTTTCGCAAGCGCGGTTTTGTTGAGACGAATTATTCTCAAGAATACGGGAACGCGCTCTTTGAATCCTTGCGTACACATCCTCAAACGCATTAAGCGGCTCGTAATTAATCACAAACTTAGGGTTTTTATCGTATTCTAGTTCGTTAATGAAGTCTAGATTCGACATGAATTCCTGACGGATGACCGGTAACGTTTCGGTTTCCGCCATGAACGATTCCGTGGAACGGAGATCGGCGGTAGATAATGATATTTTCTTTGCTAAATCATTGAGACTAGTCAAGCGAGCGAATATTGCATTATTTTTAGCTTGTAATATTGCTATTTTAGCTGCCATTTTGAACAAATAATGCGTAGGTACAAGAGAAAAATGGGTTATTTAGCGGTTATAATAGATACGTAGGTACTACACGACAAGTTATAGTATACCCACTAATACTGATAATCACAAAATATCGATGTAGGTTATCTTTATTTTTGCGTAAATACCAGAGGTTTGATGCGGTTTAAATATGGTAGAATGCGATATAAAATAGGTAAATAAATGTCCTTATTTACGCGGTAAACTATATTTTATCACGATTAGCGTGCGAAAATAATAGTCTTAGTATGTAATTATTCGGAAATAAGTGAATACCTAGATAAATAGGAAACACAAGCGGTAAGAGAAAACGGGATTTGAAAACAAAACACAATCTGTGCGTGCGGTAACAAGATGGCGATTGGAAAATTTTACGTGCCAAAATATCTGAGTTTTACACTAAATTGGTATGAAATAAGCGGGTTGAATACGTGTTGAAACTATTGGAGTTTTAACACCATTTAGGTATGAAATAAGCGGGTGAAATACGTGTAAACTATTAGAGTTTAACACCAAAATACGGTAACAATTATCCGGAACGAAGTCAGACCAAAATAGTGGTAATGCGGTTATGTCGATATATAAGTGGACTGTATAGGAATGAATTTTTGCGGGAGAAAAGTATAAGGGAAGATTTGCGAGAACTGCGAGACTCACCCTGATCTGCTGAATATCCTGCCTCAGGATAGGTCTCCAAGCGGCGAGCTGGCGGTTATGGCGGGCAGCAATCCAAGCCCGCGTGGTGCACCACACAATTGTCCTGTTTTGTGGTCGGCCGACCGTAATAATACCACACAGCCTGGTAGTAGCACTAAGGACACTTTTTCACGGTTAGTTATTGAGAACGCACCGTTCAAAACATTATTTTATGATTTTATTTAAAGCGGGCGCGACGCCATCGTTTAGCGGAGGATTTGAACTCATCGTCCAATCACAGGCGATCCTCGGCGTTGGAGTCACGTGATGATTCGTGTCTCGCTTCTCTGTCTCGCAGTATAGGATTGGACGGGGACAGAAATATGGGATATGGGAAGAAATGTTTGACTTGCGGAAACGGAAATGGCGCGAACAAACACCTTGACGCATTTTCAAGTTATGAAGCGTACAAGAAGTAGTACACAGTAGATAGTTACTACTACGAGCTGTCAAATTTCCTTTTGAGTCTAAAAAGAAAAGCGAACGAACTTTTTTTTCAATTTTATGTTCTAGATCCAAAGATTTGATTCGTCGTTATACTACAACTACAAATTGTCTATAAAGTGTCAAGATTGCCCTTTATTCCGATAATTGCCACGTGACAAATGATATATCGTCCTACGTAATATCAATTAAGGTAAGGGACAAATAGTGATTTTTCAGTATGAGCGAAAAACATTTATTTTTATTTTTAAAGTGTCATAACATTGTACATGTGTCGTATACAAAATCGATATATATACCAAAAAGCTTAAAATTTTGCGTTCTTTAACACTGTTTGGTAATAAAATTGGTATCTCTTATGGTTTCAATTATAGGTTGTCCCTTACATTATACTTTTTTTAAAATATGTCCTTTACACTAACACATTTTTCTAAAAAATCACTATGTGCTAACAATAAATAACGTAAAGGATATAACAAAAAAATTTTGGTGGTGTAACTACCAACAAAATTACTTTTTATCATTTACAGTTAAAGTAAACACGCCCCCAAATATCACAAATTTAATATATTTCAGTTAACCTGAAATAATGCAAGAATGTATTAATTAAAATGCAATGTAATCGATCATTAACCCGTTTTCATAATAAAATGAAGGTAAAATTGATTATTAGTATATATACCATAAAGTACCTACTATGTTAAATCAGCTGCAGTGATAAATTTAAAATAGCTCTATTTTGTAAATGACTAGCTGTTGCCAACCCTTCGTCCGCGTAGAATTCGAAAATGGTTCTGAGGGGATGTTTAATTTTAATAATAAATAAATAAATTATTTATTTCTCTTCATCATCAAATAGGTCTCATGACCTAGGACTAGTGTTTAAGTGCATGTAAGGTCTAAGGGTATGATGTTGTTATGTGTGTTTAAGCTAATTATGAAGGGAGGGTAGGTAAATCTCTCGGTGACTAAAGGTTGAGATTATATTTATTAAATTAATTGGGGCAGGAGAGCCTCTACTTACTAACAAGGATTTACAAAGATTTGAGGTACTTACTAACCGTGTATTTGCAGCAAGTTTTGGTAAGGGCTACCTACAAATTGGTTTTATACATAATTATGTTTCTAGGAAAAAAGATAATTATGAGATTTCTAGGATTTCAAGTTTGGCTAGTATAGACGGTGCCTTTCCTACGCTTATCATGAACTAAAGTAGCGTAATTTTGGATTGTGTATGTTTTTTAATACCTACTGTTTGCAGAACCAAGGTTTGGCGCACCGTCAGGACGTCCCAGTATTTATAAAAGTCAGCACTTGGCAATCGAAATGGTAGCCCCGCTGCCATTTTTAGTAATTCTTTAACTTATGTATATTGATAAGTATTAACAAATTATAACTATATTGCTTATAATAATTGTAAGCGAAATAAAAGTAACTTATTCAGATTTTTGACAGCTATGCATAGGCATAGACCAGTGGAATGGCCATAGGGCCATTCCACTGGTAACAGAAAATACTGTTTCAACAACATGCTTTCTCGGTTACAGGTATTTAATTTGGATAACCATAATCAATTTTTCAAATAATTCCAAGCATTTCTCGGTCAGTGGTATCATCTTTGTTTGTTAGAAATATAATTCGTTATTCCTTCGAGTGCCAGAACCACCAGAATACTTTGTGCGTTTTATGAAGCTTGCCTTATACATACAATTTATTGTGGGTAAAGCAGCTTTCTTCTAGTCCACTACAATCTTAAGGTGAAGTAGGTAGTAGTTGAAGTAGTAGTAGCAGCGTTTCCACTCTACATAGATGTGATTTGCTGCGAAGATAAAGAAGGTTAACAGTAGTTTCTCAATATCTTCTATCCTGCGCTATGCAGGATTAATTACGAGAAAGATTGAGGAATAAAACTGCATTATTATTTTTTAAACAGCTATATGTATAATCTTTCATTTCTATTAAGTAAATAATGTTTATGCAAAATTTCAAATTATTATTTTTTATCAGATGCCTGCATCATACACACTCTCCAAGTTTCAGGTCTCTACAATTAGCGATTTTGACTAGCCGTTGTTCCATTAGTCAGTCAGTTAGGACAAAGCATTTTATATGTACGTAATAGTGTAACGGAGATATTTATTAAAATCTGAAATAATTGTATGTATAGATAATAATGTAACGGACATAATTTCATCAAATTCCGAATTGAAATGTTAACGTAAGAGACTCAATCATTATGTAAAGACTATAGAATAGTAATGTAACGGACATGTTCACAAAATTCCGAAATAAAATTGTTAGCGTAAGGGACTTAATTAAATATTCGTGTAAATACACTAAATAAAAAAAACGTAAACAACCTTTACGCTAATCATATATTAAAAAAATATAAGACGCGACTTACCTTCAAAAAATGCTTTCTTTTAGAAAAATGTGACTTAAAAATGGTAACGTAACGGACAAAAACTTCAAGATATCAACATTTTAAGTATACCAATCGATAGAGCGTAAAATTTCCTATCGAACTGTATACATAACTCATTTTGTCAATTTTGGTCCCTTACATTAATTGATATTACGTAGGACGATATGTCACATTATACGTACAACCGTACAACATGTTTTTAAGTCGTCTATTGACGCAATTAGTTAATCATTCACTAAACAAAACAATTTCATTGTCAGTGGCAAGATTATTTTAATCTGTCACCATTGTCAAGATGCCGTGACGTCACGCGGTCGTTCAATTAGCCAGGTCCCTCGATGGAGCCCGGGAGCGGTGCGCTCGCGCCGATTGGCTCATCCGGTCCCCGCAAACATTGTACAGTTGGTCGTTTGTACCTTCCGCAATCACACCACACAACTCCATATAAATAATTTTAGAGGTCCGGCCCAGCTGGACTTGTATGCAAATCGTAGTATTTTACGTCACAGCATGTTACAGATTTAGATGAATGGAGGTATTTTTATATAGGGAGGGAAATAGATTTTCCTAAACAAGCCTATCCTTATTGTATGTCGACTATATCTGAATGTGGTAACATTTTGGTAGAGGAAAGTGACTTAATATGAGAAGGCTATTCTCAATGGTGTACCAGATTTATTTGATAACATCTAAATATATTTTTTATGACACTGTTCAACTAGATTATATTGCTGAAAATGTTGAGTGAAAGGCAAATGCTTAGTTCAAACGCTTAAATAACCCGTAGTGCGGGTTATGCAAAACATGCGTGGAATTTTGAGCAATTTATTAGAACCTATTGCGTGTTCCCTAACACGCATGTCGAGTTCATCATGACAATGCATAGTTAAGTGACACATTTTAACCATTGACGAAACACTTAGAACAGGGATTTCTGCAATTGTATACTTTACAACTATCGCTGTACTTGTGGCATCATCAGCTAATAATTGTCTGGCTCCCAGGTGTTGCACGTATAATCAGTAGATTTATAATAAATACTTTTATAGTTCGTATTTCATAAGGCTAATGGACCTTTACATATTTGTTTTCCGATCTAAGTTATTCGAACTCACACAAAAAACTTTCTTCTAAAAGGATATACATGATATATTTTATAATTCCTTATTCCACGTTAAGGTATGTATCCGTTGATATTTCATATAATTATACCTAGTTTAGAGTTTACGGAAAACAGATAAAATTAGTTTGATATATATATCGAATGAGAAACATTAAACGATGCGGATGGAAGTCTTGTTTGATTTATTTGATACGAGAAATGCGGTCGACGGATGCGCTTGCAACACCAACAAGGAACTCTTTGTGCACAGATCATTGCCGTGTCCGCTAAGGGTGCGCGAACGCATGTTTGCCGTCGGCGACCATAGACAGGATAGACATTATTTCTGGATAAAGTTAATTTCGAACTACTAGTTTTCTATCTAGGCCTTATCCCTTTTCAATGCTGGGTGAGCTTAATTTTGCTAAACGTTACCCAGGATTGGGTGTTAGAACTTTTTCTTGGACATTTAAGTGATTCGAGCCCAATCTTCGCAGACGGAATGAATCAGGGTTACACGTTCAGAATATTTTCTCATCTCAAAAACTGGGCATTTCCTGTTTTAATAATAACAATAAGTAAAAAAAAACCTATTTTCTTAGAACACGTCTGTGTCGTCTTCCATCTTCTTGGTACAAAACGTGATACGCAATCGTAGGTATCCGTTGGCTTTCCATGCATAACTGTCCATCTACTCAGCTGTCTAGAGACTGGAAAATTGATACTTTGCATTGACAGACAGATGCATCTATTTCTTGCATCGTGTTTCAAAACCATTCTTGTGAAATCAAACCGTACTACGTTCGAGTTACTACTGAGTCAGTGGTTGCAATATTGTCTTTATTTGCAATCGTTCAATTATAACTACTTTCCTCTACTCTTTGAGAATAGGATCTTATAACTATTCTTTCTTGAAACTTTGAAAGTACTAATTAGAAACTTTGCATACATACTATTTTACCTTGAGTTGAACGACACTAGCGAAATGAAAAACCCATTTTATTTCCTATCGTAGGTGGGGAAAATATTCTACATCCTTTATGAACAGTTTAACTGTTGACTGAAGCTTTAAATGTTTCCATTATACGTAGCACAAGTAACGACAGCATTGAATAGTTCCCCCCATTTGCATAATGCGCACCACAATGTGTAAGCTACACAAAAGAAAGTGGCGCGTGTGTATTCTACTTTGTAGTTTATTTTCAATGAGTCACGATTAGAAATTAGATTCATAGGTCAACTTTTGCAGGAGCCTTTCTTAATTTGTAAATGTTTTATTCGGCGACCCTTCTGTTGTCACGGAAACTTAGTGTAGCAGTTATTTCAGTAATGAATTTAAAGCCGCGTTTCGTGTACACTAGCTCTTTTATCGGAAAATTGTGATCTTAACGTAATATTAATGTGCCATATCAGATGTTGTAGAACAGTCATTTTGTCATTTTCTGCTACGATTTGTGCTGTTTGTTGTATTTATGAGAGTAAATTGACGTTAATGAAGTGGTATCTTATCATTCTCATAACATGTTTATGTTCAAAAAGTTTTCCTTTACAATGGAATAGTCATGAAAAGGGAATCGTTTTATAATAATAACAGTCACAGTTAGTTGGATCGGTGGTTTATTCTGAAATCCATAAACAGTAGAAGTTACGTCATCTCTCTCGTAAATGTTTCACCGATTATGACTAGTCCAGTCGACACATCATCGACTTCCCGCGATTGTGACGTGTAGCTACAGACAGAGTATGTATTAATCGGGTAGTATTAGCTAGTGAGATGAGTGCTTTGCAGATCTATGCAGTGTAGTGCAGGTTACGCATAAACGCCGCCATGGTAGCAGTTTATAGGCCAATCGCATGTCTGAGCTAGTTCCGGAAACACTTACCACGTGGACCCTGAACTGTGCCCTCGCCTCCGAGACCATATAGACTGCGACAAAAACTGCTAATTACCACCTGTGTTTTACAACTGCCGCAGTAAAGCCGCCCGGCGACCGGCGCGCGTTTGACACTTTGCCAAAAGACCGGTCTTATCAGACTTGTTTACATTAGTGTTCATTACTCTCATTTGCAACAGTGTCATTATTGCTTGTAGTAATAAACACTTCATTTGTTTTAGTATACATTTTAAACGAGAATTCTTTATTCTTAAGAATTCTCTGGTCTCAGAGCTCAGCACTCTTTCAGTTATTAATGTAGAGAGTGTTAATTTTCGATTTCTAAAACCGTTTGTGGATGTATCGTGCTTAGTTGCTTTTAGATTGGTGATAATTATATCATGTTGGACGCTCTATAGTGTATCAATCTAGTGAATCTCATTTATAATGTTACTTAAGTATTACAGTAACTGTTTATACGTATCGTATTAGAATCATCAGTCCAACAATAAATGTATAAAAATTTAAATAGCTGTTAAAACTTAACAAACAGAAGTAGACCGTATTCGTCACTTGAATCTTTGTCCAGAGAAATCTTTGTCAACAATCGAATTCATAACCCTTGGAGCGTTAGCCGAGGCAGAGAGAGACATCATGTAAAGTTCCATACATAAATTGTAGACTTGATCGGCAAGCCGAACCTTCCGTGCTTGGAGTACCGCTTATGTCTTAACCCACACTAACGTCGCGACGTCTACAACCACTCCACTATATTGTGTGTAAAATATGTAATAGAATCATTTCTGGTGCGTCATCAAGCCCTTGGTTAGGAATGTGCGTGCCCGGGTGCCATTGATCACGGCAGTCGCCGTCACCTTTGGTGTGTCCTCTCGCGTTGTGCGTGATGTAAGCGGGCGAATAGCTTGTGCGTGTCTCGCTTGGCTCCGGCGGCGACGGGCGCGGGCGCGGCGTAGCGAGGGACCGAAAGGGCTCGGGCGTGCGACGGCGCGCGGCGTATTGATCGCGGCCGGACCTGTTGCCGGGCGGCGCCGCGGCGGCCGCACCATACATGGATTTTATGCATCGCTCCTCTGAATGGCCGCCTGCAACTAGACCAAGGATTTTAGCTGCACATTCAACACTCCACACAACACGCGCCTGCTATCGCCGAGATACTCGCATCATTGTGAGGCTATTTTAATCCGGCACTTTATTAGTCGCTCGGTTGAGTTAAAAAAGCAAATTAAACGAGCAAATTTGTACCAGAACATTTTTACATGCGTAATACTTCAATATTGACGTTCAGGGACCGTCTCGTCCCGGTCGATAGTGTAATGATATGATTGCGGCTGGTCCAAATGTAATTCATCCTCGTCTACTGACCCAGTTAATGTTGACAGAGCGTTGACGTCAGAAGCGCCTAGGATCGAAGTGAAAAAGCGGGCGAACGATAAACACTCGTACGGGCAGAGCATTGCACGCATGCGAGTACTTAATGTTTTAATTATAATACCAACTCGCGAGAGGAGCGTTTAAGATGCCTGATGCTCCGCATTGCCTTCACGCACAACAAAACACGTTCTTTGAATAGTTTTGCGTCTGTAATGTCTTTATCGGAAATATATTATTTCAGATATTTTAATGGCATTCTTGGTGCCGACTTGGGCGTTTTTTGTACGTCTTCAATTACCATAAACGCTGTATCGTTATATAAGATTCGTAACTTTTATGTTTCTGATGCTGGTTTGACATGAAATAAGTTTTATTTAAGTGATTTTGCAAAACACTTGATGTTATAGTCCAAGCGTGAGCTTTATTCATTGTATGTACAACATCAAAAGTACAAAGCTGATTAAGATGCAATACGTAAATGTACGCCAGTAACCACACCCCGAAGCATAATAGCGTCGCTTAAGCAATTCACGCAGTGGTTTTTCCACTCCACGGTGCCTGGAGCGAGGATGGCAGTATCCTAGATGTCGGCAGTTGGCTCGCTTCCAAATGGGCGCCTCCCCTCTGACATTGAAACTGTCACCCCCAGCCTCTCGCTTTCGGCTCAGTTTCGTATGTAATACGCATAGAAAGCGAAATCTAAGCTAAACTGAATATGACATGATTTTTTTGACTTCTTTAAACTGTCCTGTAACTGTTTTTGGAATAGATAGGTATTAATGTTAGTTTTTGTATCGATTCATAAAGAAATTGATTTTGAATAAATGATTAAGTGAACAGTTTTTTGTACAATAGGCGAGGTCACAGTGTCACCTAAAATGTATTTATGTAGTATTTTATCATTCCTAAATAATTCAACAGTCGATATTAAAATACAATGAATCAGTTGTTGGTAATTCCGGTTCTACATAGATTCGTACATTTATTTATACTTTGGTTTTTATCATGTAGAGTAAACTGACAGATGTAAATGTCTAGTTTCTATACATTTGACATTTTGCATCTGTCAAATTGAGTGATAATATTTAGGGATGACAAATTAACATCTGTCAGTTTACTTCACATGACTAAAGATCAGAGTGTAATAGCTGTTTATTGCAAGAAATTTGTTCATTTAGCTAATGATCGATGCTGTATTGTTTTTTGTTAAGTTTCAGTGAACGCTTGATGTCGATCTCACAAGTGGCAATCATTTGAGTTAGTTTCACGTCTAAGTTGTAAGTGAAGCGTAGGTTTCTAACTGGCAGCCGGCCAACGGGGCCGGCGGCTCGATCCATACACACTGGCCTTGAAATGCATCGATTATTGACATTCATCACGCCATTCTGTCCATTTGCAATTAAACATGGGACCATTCGCGATACGAAACTAATCGATTTGATGCAAACCATACAACTATAATATATAACAATAGGATCAAACTATTTAAAATACATCAGCATGACTTCGTGTAAAAGTTATACCAAATGTTATTTAGACTCATATCTAAGTACCTAATTAAACTTAGGTAATGATGGGTAATCGCGTGTGAGAAATTCGCTAGATGGCGTACTGTTAAACTAAGGTCCAACTTGAACGTCATTGGTTGTTTAGTCTTGTTTTGACAAATCATATCAAAAATAACCAATCACCGTGTAGATGTACCTCAGCTCTACAGTAAGCCTTCTAGTGGATGTTTCACACACGATAACCCCATTTTAACAGATTTGTATGCTTCCTTCTTAGAAAGTTTGACTGTTTTGACATTTAGAACCTTCCTCCCTTTCAATGGCATTTATCATTATCACATTGTAAGAAAGATGTGTAAAGTGTGCGTGTATGAGAAACATTACCCTATCTATTCACTGGCTAATCTTACCATGTGACTTATTTCTGAGAGAACAATGTGGTACGGATACACCATGTTATTAAAAGATACTTTCAATCCCACAGATGATTAATGTGACGTTTTTTTATCAATGAGACCTAGCTTGATGATGACTATAATCAAATGGAATATGTAAACTATTGTAATCATCCTTATGTTATATATTGAAGTAGAAAAGAAAAATAAATTATGTTATTACAATCATCATTAGTCTCAAATTCTCAATGAATAGGTTAGGTCCACTTGCGTACGTTAGGATTAGTAAGTAAGTAAGTAAGTAAGTAAAATATTTATTCAGTGAAAAACACGGTTACAAACAAATATACAAGTTGCCATAAAACAAATTAACATAATACAAATTAACATAAAACAAATTCACAATAGTTTGACAAAATATATTATGTTCACTGAAAAAGACACATACTCAGCATGTGTCGGGATGTCACAGACGCCCCGACGCTGGTCTTCCGTATGTGCCTTGAGTGGAAGGGGGCGCAAATGAGGAAAAAATTTTAGATTTCAACAATCAAAACTTAACTTAACATAGTTTATAGATACGTGCATAACTTTTAAATAATTACAAATTTCAAAACAGTATTTAAATATCATATTGAACAATAACAAACAATACAAAAATTAGTACATTAAACGTATCTATGGACAGACACGCTGATGTAAGTAAATTGCCTTCCAGTTTTTTTTTTTTTTCAATGTGCTACCCAGCAAAGGAAACAGACGGATCCCCTCACCTGCCTGTACGCTGCCAGAGACGCCCGCAACAACCTATGTGTAAATTAAAAATATATTTTTTATAGTTTCGACGGAAAGATTCCAAAGTTTGACTACTTTGTAGGGGCGGCGGGATATTGTTCCAGCATTTCGTGGCTGAATACCGGAAACTGCCACGAAATGCTGCAGTGCTGTGTCTTGGGCAAACAAGGCGCGTCGCCAACCTATCCCGCTTGGAAAACGTGAGCTTGTTGTACAAATATGGGGGTGATTTCGCATTAACTATACCGAATAATAAGCAAGCGAGGTGAAGGGCGCGTCTATACTCCATATTTAGGAGATTCCCTTCCTTGAGGAACGGAGTTATGTGGGCTCTCCGCGGAACGTTATAGCAAAATCTGACGCAAGAGTTCTGCAAGCGTTGTAGGGTCTTCTTAGTGTAACCGTACAAACACCGGATTAAGCACTTTAATCTCGAATTATTCGTTAACACGGAACCTTAGAAGTACTAGATAGCAGATGGTAATCGGGGACGTTATATGTTTTTTTAATTTTATCCTTCTTAATAATACTTCAAATTTTTTAAAAATTGTTTTAATATTACTAATATACTACTCCATTCCTTCCCCATTATCGTGTCCGTGAGTCATATTCCTTTTCCCTCTATGTGCAATATTTCAACGAACTTGTAAGTGGGTAGTTAGGCACAGCGCAAAAGTTTTCTTCGCCACAAAAAGCTCGCGTGCGCTGCGGACATAGTTTTTCATTTAGGTTGCATAGATTGTGGAAGTTACCGGTATACAGTGTTGCCAACTATACGGATTTATCCGTATTTATACGGATTTTCCATGTCACATACAGATAAAATTCACATACAGATTTTTTTACGGAATTCTATGTTCAGAAATATAAAATAATAGTAACGATAATTTTTGTACACAAGTACAGTAGTTAGCATTTGGATTTAATATCCAAATGCTAACTACTGGACTGGGAAATTTCAGTGGTATATTATGGCAACAATCTACCAAGTTGCACAGTAAACGGGGAAATCCCGAATCTCCTAGTTCTTGTATTAAACGAAGGAATTGGGTATTTGACAATTTTTTTTTATGTGTTTAATCAAAAGACGCCTCAATTTAAGAAACATCGTTGAAAGAATCACTTGATTCTCATTTGAATTACCTGAGATATCACAACTTTAAGAGCACGTATTTTGGGCAAACCCAAAAACGCTCTATACAAATGGCTATTGAATCGTGACGTCACTTTGAACCGGCTTTTAAGTTCTTTTGAATCTATATCAGTCTCCTCCTGGTCCATAATTTTTTTAAATGATCATAAATTGCCTATTTTTTTTGTTCGCTTGTTTAAGAAGTTTATCTTCTTTTCTGAATTTATTATGCCAAAAATCACTTCATTTTCGTCCATCCTGAGTAGAACCACCCAAATAGTAAACGTAGATAATAAGGATCTTGTTATTTTAATTATTTTATATAATAGGTACCTATAAATTAGACATACGGAATTTATACGGATTTTTATGGACCTAGTACAGATTTAACCTCGGATAAGGTTGGCAACACTGCCGGTATAGCCTGCATTATTTTACCTTTCACACGCGCTTAAACCATTTTGCACTAAATTACTTGTTACTATTAAAAACCTAATTAGTATTTCAAATTGGATATTGCCCCAAGGCAAGGAATAAAAAATAGTGTTCCTTATTCATGCTAGAGAATCGTCCATGGATTGGTAAGTCACTGATTCTGCGAAACAAGTGATTCATTCAACAACAGAATGACGTGTCTGTGATGGCTATTAGGATTGATTAGAGAATTCGGCCTTATTTACAAAAAGGTATGAATACAATTCCAATGTACAGAATAAAAAACACTTATAGGAAAATGCGTTTCAAATTTCCACGCCATTAAAGAAATGTATAATTTTTCGTTTTGAAACCAAAATAATAGTTCAACTAAAACTAAAGCTGAGTAATTATGGAACATTTGATAAACGACTATGAACTCGGAAATTATAGGAACAATTTCCATGTAACTAACAATTATTTTTTAATCTGGCTCGAAGGACCATGATTATGTTATCAAACGTTGCGTATGCTTAGAGGGCTGGTATTGGCCAATCGCACAATAATAAAAACGGTGCCAACTAAGTCCAGTGTGAAATGTTGTTAGTTCATTGTAAATGTTGGATCGCGTGCGGCGCAGTGCTCGTTAATATGTATGCGCCGCCGCGGCGTCCCTCGGCGGCGCTGCAACTGGTGGGCCGCGGCAGCCGGACGTAGGACCGCCTATGTCTGCCTACACCTCGCTCACGAGTCGGACAATGCTCTTTCTTATACTTGATGCGAATTTTATTAATGTTTGGAAAATGTATCATCTCCCATGTAGTTCAAGTTCTTGACTCTTATACTTTTTATTTCAATACTAGCACCACCACCACCATTTCCCTAAAATGGGGGATTAGAAAGGGGCTAAAAGTAGCTAATGTTACTCTCCATCCCTTCAACTAATTCTACTTAAAAATCACGTCAATTCGTCGCACCGTTTTACCCTGAAAGAAAGACAAACATACAGACAGACACACTTTCCCATTTATAATATTAGTATGGATAATTAATTCTCAAAATAAATTAATCAGAGTGACTATTCAGGAATACTCAGAATCATGTGATATGGGTATAACTCATACTTGTTTTATTTTATTAGAAAGTTTATATAACAGGCTAAAGCTTCCCTATTTGACTTCCTAGTAAGTACTTAGTTCTAAGAACTAGAAGGTTTTTAGCAAGTGTTATTTATGAATCACTGTACCGCTTTCTATTTCTAATAGAGTTCTTCCCACTTTTTGTAACGGAAACATTGTATTTTGCTTGCTATTTGTTAATTTATCCACTTGATATTTGCATTTGACATTTTATTGTGGCTGCTTATCACCAGTTATCTTAGTATGGACCATGGTAATCATGATCATGACGCATTGATAAATAATAATATTAAACACAGCCAGAATATTGCCTCAATAACGCTAGTTTACTAAATCCATATAAAATTGTAACCTAAATCATTTCTTTTATTGTTATAGTGTATCGTTTATCAAAGTAATTTATCAATTCACCCAACAAACAAAAGCTATAAAAAGTAATTTATCAACGTCGCTTTAACTATTGCAGTAAAAATTATTAGAACTTATTTATAATTCTTCCGCAAC
>JABMDO010000694.1:0-24131 GCA_014851415.1 Cnaphalocrocis medinalis | reverse complement strand
CTAATAGAGTTCTTCCCACTTTTTGTAACGGAAACATTGTATTTTGCTTGCTATTTGTTAATTTATCCACTTGATATTTGCATTTGACATTTTATTGTGGCTGCTTATCACCAGTTATCTTAGTATGGACCATGGTAATCATGATCATGACGCATTGATAAATAATAATATTAAACACAGCCAGAAATATTGCCTCAATAACGCTAGTTTACTAAATCCATAAAATTGTAACCTAAATCATTTTTTTTATGTTATAGTGTATCGTTTATCAAAGTAATTTATCAATTCACCCAACAAACAAAAGCTATAAAAAGTAATTTATCAACGTCGCTTTTAACTATTGCAGTAAAATTATTAGAACTTATTTATAATTCTTCCGCAACAATATTTTTTCGACAACTCAATCCTTCACAGACCGAACCTTCCGAATCACTCACCTTCGCAACCTATTTATTTAATCAAGTCCCACCTAAAATCTATTCCGTTCAATCCACTTTAAATCTCGAAAACGTCATATAATAAATAACTGAACACACCCCATCGGATTAAATTGTTTAAGGGGGGTGGCACCGTATTTTATCAGGGCTCCACCTGATAAATTGCTTGAAATTCAATTTAAAAGGGTAATGTTTGTGTCCCTAACAGCATCACTCGACACCAGCCGTAAACTGACTCGGTCGATTGAACAATTGAAAAATATTGAGCCTTCAACCTTCATATACTTTCCCCCCATAAAAATATTGGCCGTTTGCTACTAACGGTCTTCGAATTGGTCGCAATATGTTTGGGGCTAGGGCCAAGTGCCTACTGTTTGTCACGTTTCAAATGAATTCGCAGCTATTAAAGATGAAACATTGATTTATGGGATCCTAAAAAAAGGAAAGCCTGTATTTAATACATTAAAAAAAAAACGAACGTGCGGCATAATGAAGGCTATGGTAGCTCAGTGGAAAAAAACCCCTTCTGTACGAGAGTGATTATTATGTGATAGGTGGCAGATGATCAGACGGATCACCTGATGCGCACCACGTGCGTTGCCAACCTCTTTCCCCCAAATGGACCTCCGGTACCCTCAATCACTCGACGAAACACAGCGCAGGCACTATTATGCGGACTTTGAGGTTAAAACGACTATTTTTAAGGGTTACCTAGTTTCGCAACTTGTAGACGTCTCGAAGACAAAATAACATCTCAAAACTAAGAACTTAGATCAGCACCACACAGCCTATCGTCCGTAAAAACCAGTGGTTCCTTTAATAACATCGTAAAGGGCACGATTAGATACTTGCCAGTAATAGGTGGGTAGCTACTCATATCAGTTTATGGGGAAGATAAAACCTGTGAGTTATTCGAACTTTATGGAAACGCCATATGGTTCTCCATATCCCCAGGGTATTGAAATAGACATTCGTCTGCAAGTTTCGTCTAGCTCTATAAGATAGGAGCTAGGAGATTATTTTATACATTTATTTATGAGGAGGTAAATTCACCTCATATTTACGTCCTAGCTTTTTTTACTTTTCTTACCGAAAAGTCAAGACACTTGCGCGATGTATTAAGGTAAATGTACGTAATTACGGAGTATTAAGGCATTTTTGTCTTTCCTAGCGATTTCCAGTAACGCAGGAAAAAACAGCTAATTGAAATTAGTTTAGTCGTAAAAAGCGGTTCTCAGAGAAGAGATTAATAATGTAACATACTGTATTTAAACTCTTTTATAAAAGTAATTGTAATTTTTCTGGACCTCGTATATGTCCGTTATTACGGTATAAATTTTGACTCTCGAGGTAATTCCGTAAATGGATGCTGGTAATTCCGGTATATGTAGAAAAATTGCGTTTTTCTTCAGGATTACATGAAATATGAAAAATAAGATAATGTGACGTATTTTTAATAAAACACCTTTATTTTCTATGTGTAGGAAAACAGTGTATTTAAATTTTGAGGTACTTAAAGTAGTGTTTAAACTTTCATGAGATCAAATTGAACTTACTTCGACTTACTTCTAAGCTTATAGCACGGTTTAGTGAACTATATTTTATTCATTTATTTATTATTATTTTTTATATATGAAAAAATCCATTTAAAATTCAAAAATAAATATTTTTTAAATTTTCTCATGCAAGGTCTGGTTGGGTATGTTAGATGCACGATATATGGGCATAGTTCCATTTTTTAACATCCTCTAAAGCTTTGGCGAGATCCTCGTTGGAGTACTTTTTGTTTGACATTTCGACCTGTAAAAAAATTAAATGCAGTACCGAGCTCAATCATGTACTTCTATATCTACCGTAATAACAAATACAGCCAAAAACGGTGTGGGTAATTCCGGTAGTCAGATTAACATAAATTTCTAATGAGTAACTCTTCATAACAACATAAAACGACTTGAATTGTATAGGAATGCAATCGTACTAGTAATAGGTATCAAAAAATATACTGGAAAATACAATTAAATTAAACAAATTAATGATTTTGTACCGATGTTATTTGTGACGAATCTGCTTAAAGTAAGAAAAATGTTTTCTCTTTACACACGTATTTCATAACATAGAGAAATAAAATAGTAATACGTAATTTGATTCCAAGAAACTATGTTATATATTAGACCTGTACCAGCTTTTTTCGTTTACTTATCTCATTTCGTTCTTGACAAATTCCAAAAAAACAAAATCACCCTTCTTTCCTCTATTCCGTAATTGTTACGTAATAATGGACACGGTTGGTTTTTGGTGTAGGTAATTGCGGCAATCAGAAAATTTCAATTAACTCGCTAAAAACTAAATGAAGTAACTTGAAACGGCCATCAATCAGTTTGTTTTAAAACCCTTAAAAATAATTACATTACTTAGTTATGAAAATACTTACATGTCATTCGCAATATCCTTAAGAAAATTCGCGCGGTAGCTTACGCGTACGCAATACGCACACCACCCTTTATGGCGGTTTGGCGCAGGCTGACCGAGGGAGACGTGTCAACTGATCCGACGATGGTTACAGTTCTTTTTAACGTGTGTAATTGACGCTCTATTGTACATACTTAATAGATAACTTTATAACTTTTTGATACAGTTAGTAATTTTCTTATTTTTAGGCCTAAACCGAAAACTTACGGAATTCCGTACACTTACGTAATATGGTACATCTACCTTAATAGCCTTTAGAATAAATAGCAAAATTAGAGTTCGTATATTGAAATACATAATGTACATTTGTGGTTATAGTCGAATCATCGCTATACCAGTGTTTCTCAAACTGCGTCGCGCGCTACCCCATGTAGAGTCGAAAGGACTACTTCAGTAAAAAAAAAGACTACTTACTTATTTACTTATTCAACAAACGCATGCTAGAAATAAATAAATATTTGTATGTTACTGTAAAACAATTAACAAAAACTATCTTAAGCTTTTTATCATGATATAGCCAAAGGTCCGGTCGGGTGGATCGCGAAAACATACCAAGCAAGGAGGTCGCATCATGAAAAAGTTTGAAAAGCACTGATGAACTGATCTAGACACGCAGCAATACCTTAGTAGCGTGACCAGCCAAATTTAAGCTAAGAAACTAGCGCGCAGTTATCATAATTAAAACCTTCCTCTTATTTGCATGGCACACCGATAGTTAGATATCGATAGTGTCGCCCAATTTGCACTTTCGATACTGTATCTATTGCAACATCATCAGGCGCAATTAAATAAACCCTCTTCAGGAATAATCTCCGTACAATAAGCGTATAAAAGATTAGGGCGTCCGTTTGTTTGCCGGAAGGTCCCATTCGTTTTAGCATGGGATGGGACACTTTTTTCCCAACAAATCGTGCGGAAGTAATTTTAAGCCGAAGACCGTTATTTATGTGCGGGTTTCTGGGTAATTTATTTTATTTTTTTAATTAGGTATTCTGTTTTCGACATTTTTTAATGCGCATTTGATTAAGGTTCCGTTCTTTTTGGTTGGTTTATTTTTTTTAGTTCTGGAAATCTGATTCTAACCCGTGCTAACCTTAGAGCATTAATGCTTTAAAGTGCTAAGTAACTATTGAAATGGGGGCTGACGCGTGTGAAAAATCCGCTAGGTGGCGTACTGTTACACCGAGGTCCAACGTCATTGGTTGTTAGGTAGGTGACATTTTCACATATCACTAAAATAACCAATCATCGTGTAGATAGATGGACCTCAAACAGTACACTGGGTACCTATCTAGCGGATTTTTCTCACTCGATAGCCCCCATTATTATCTTTTCCCTAACCTCCCAAGGTTAAAGATGACCACAATGTGGGACAACTAAGGAGGTACCTTTATCAACAACAGACATTACCTTCCGAGTTCCGATTTCTGTCGGGAGCCAAATAGCCGTATGGGGGGTGAATAGCCCCATTGGTTATAAAACATGAACACCATTTTAGTTCCCCAAAAATCCGTTTTCAGGACTCCCTTGATACACACACACCTCAAAGTACTACTTATACAAAACTGTAAAATTTCTTCAATTTACTTTCATCTTACCATCATACACATTGAATATCACTGAGGAAATTTGACAGGTTGCGATAGCTTGATGTGTGGCTGACTGTATCTTACTTAGAGAAAATAGCGCCATCATCATGTCATATGGGAACTCAGACTACTAGTTAGGACTAGTAAGTACATAGTTCTAATTCTTCCGATTATGGGAAACATTGGAATTCCGTTGGGTGTTACCCAAAAACCATTTTATGCAATTTTATTTATAACGCGCATCAAGAAAGTCATGAAATTCATTGATGGCGCCACTACTAATTACGTACGTTAGAACGACGTTCTTCAATTGGAAAAACGAAACGCAACCACGGAGCCGAATGACGTTGACACTTGCTGCCAAGTTGTCAAAAAATGTCAGCCAACAAGGAAAATAACCTTGTTCAGGCTTATATTGAATTAAATAAATTTTGCCAAAGTGGTGACTATGAAAGAGCCTTAAAAGCCACGGGAAAAAGTAAGACTCCACAAATTTTCAATTTGCATGCCAAAATATTAAGTAATTAGTCTTAAAATTATAACATAATGGGGCCAACTTTCTTACCCATATTTCTCACATTTTGATGCGTATTTTTGCAATCGAATACACAATTCAATGACATAATTGTGTAAACTGAATTTCCTAATAACGACGTAACTCTTACCTGTGTATTGCATTGGATAATCTGACTTTTCTAACCACCCTCTAAATTCCTTATAAAATGTTGCCATTTCATAATTGATATGAATGTAAAACAATATTGTATCAGTGTTTTATCTAGCTATTATCTTTTACTGCAAATTTTCTTGTGTCTGTTTTTATTTCTGTATCAAACTGTTGTATTTCAGTCCTCCAAATTGCTCCAAATGAGCAAAAAGCCTTCCACTGTAAGGTGGTGTGCTTCATTCAGCTGCACAACTTCAAGGAAGCCCTAGCCATCCTCACAAACAGCAAGAATGCAGCCCTGGCCGCCGACTTGCACTTTGAGAAGGCATATGCTCAGTACCGGCTCAACTGTCCCAAGGATGCTCTGCATACTGTGGACAATGCTCCTGAGATGACACCAGCTTTGAAAGAATTAAGGTGTGTAGATAGAAATTATACAAGTCTATAATAAACTGTTGCAAATTTGGTGAGTTGCAGTTAGCATGTTAATATTACACTACTTTTTCTTCTGCTTTCTTTTTAAACACTTAGCAATCTTTTTTCCCATTTTACAATTCTTCGGGTACCTTCTAGTCCAATTCCTCCATCCATTTGCACTTCATCTTTCCCATTGTCTTTTTGTTGCTAAGTAACAATAATATTACAATTAATTCAAATAACTTTGTCCAATCTGTATTTATTTAATAACTTTTACAGGGCACAAATTTTATACCGTTTAGAACAGTATCAAGAATGTTACAACTTGTACCGAGAAGTGGTTAAGAATACCACAGATGAGTACGAAGATGAAAGGAAAGCTAACATGGCCGCTGTAGTTGCCAATCTTGCTGCAATTAATCCTGTAAGTAAAATACTGTGAATTTTCTATTTGACAATCAATCCTTTGGGTTAGGTATTTTTATTCTTACTGAAGTGTGTGTTAAAAATAATCAATGGGTATAAATGTGGGTTGCTAAATTGGCTTAATTCTTTCCCCAGTCCACCGACTTACCCCAATTCGAAGAGACCACCTACGAGCTATCTTACAACACCGGTAGCACGCTGGCCATGCGTGGAAAGTTCAATGAGGCTCTACCCGTGCTGAAGAGAGCCGAACACGCCTGCCAGGAGAGTGTGATCGATGATGGAGGTACCGAAGAGGAAGCTAAAGAAGAAGCCGCAATCATTCGGTGAGTAACACTAGAATCTGTAGAATGTGCAATGAAAACTGCTATACACATAATCTCTGTATGCAGACCACAGATGTCCAAACGTAGCAAACATTTGAGAAAGTATGTACTAAGATACAAAGAAACTAGGGATTTCAGTCCTAAACAAGTAATTCACTTTCTCTACAGTGCAAGGTTTGAGAGTTTGGTATGCAGCATAGCAGAGATTACAATAGACTAAAGTGATCTCAGTAATGCTGGTCTGAATACGACATGCATAGATGCCCACATAAATAAAAAAGTTCAGTGGCAATATAAGTTGTAAATCCAAGGATCTTACACATAGTTATACTATATACTAGTTATATACACTATACCTGAAAGACCTATTTTGTAATTCTTTGAAATCACTTGTTTTATTTTAACTTGAACTTGATTTATAATGTCCTATCGCAGGGTCCAACAAGCCTACTGTCTTCAGATGATGAGCAAAGAGAAGGAAGCGGCGAGCATCTACCAGAATGTGTTGAAAGATAAGCCCTCAGACCAAGCTTTAGTGGCTATTGCAAGCAATAATCTTGTTGTTATCAACCGGTTTGTAAATGTTTTTACTTATTTTTTACTACTGCTAATATAACTCGCGGACCTACAGACATTTGTATATTTGCCTCTTCTAATTTATTTCATGAACATACCTAATAACTTTTTTGTCAAAAGGTAAATATTTTTTGCCAGATAATTTATTAGTTCATCAAGTTTCTTTTTACTAACTTTGTGGAAACAAAACCACCTTTTAATAAGTAATCACCGCCGCCCATGACCTTCTGTGATCAGAGACGTCGCTGATGCGTTGCCGGACTTTTAGAATGGAGTACGCTCTTATCATAAAAGCCGGCTACCACGGAATACTGCTGCAGCTCCACAAAACTGAAGTTCATGGAAGAAAAATCCGCGAGAAATGTACACCTACCATCAAGAGGATGAGGAAAGAATGACACCTGCTTGCCTGTTCACTTTTATTTTCCTTCAGATATCTATTCATAATTTATACGAAGAACTGGAATTATTCCAGTCCAACCCTAAACTTATTACGAAACTTCTGACCTCGGAATTTTTCGGCCCCCACTCCAAATGTGCTTCAAAAATGTAATGAATTACGTACCTATTTACATAGATATGTTACTCTTGATTTACTCGCATCATGTCTATCCATATGCGAATACCTGTTATGAGCTTAGTATATACATAACTATGTAACTTTAAGATGTAATTTACGCTATTGGTGTACCAAATAAAAATAAATAAAATACATTGTCAGGGATGGGAACGTGTTTGACTCCCGCAAACGTATGAAGGCGGCGACGGCGGACGGGCTGGAGCACAAACTGAACTCACGCCAGCGGTCTGCGATCACTTACAACCAGGCCATTCTCTGTATATATTCTAACCAGGTAAGTAATGTGCAAACCAGATCTTTCTCATCTTATAGAGTTATCTTACTTAATTCTCAGTTGCGTAGCCAGGGTACGCGTACATGCACACACGCACACTCACACAAAAAACACACACACAAACTCAAACACACGGTGCATTCTACAGTTATTCTTTAATTGTTGTTCAACTCGTTCCATTCAGAATTATTCAAGGTTCTTAAGTTATGTAAACGTTAGAATAATTATACATAAGAATAGTGAACAGCGGAGGCTCCTGGCACAAGCTTCTTATATATGGAGACTCCAGCCACTATGATTGTAATGCTAGCATAATGTGAATAAAGATTTATTTATCTATACTCTTTATAAAGATATAACTTCTATAGACAACAACAAGGCTTATCGTTAAACCAATAACACGAAACGCTTGCGCTATGTAATTGGACACAGGGCCATCTATTGGCTCATTTCTGAATTACGGTCCCGAAGCGAAGTGAGGGCGGGTCACTAGTTTATAAGAAAATTATACTTTCACCACTACGAAAAAACTCCTCAACCGCTCTTCTTGTCGCAGCCGGACTTCTGCAAGCAGTGTTGCGTGAAACTAGTCCGGGAGTTCAACCAAGAGAAGCGCGCGGCGTTGGTGGAGGCCTCGTCCCTCGCCAAGGAGGGCAAGACGCAGCAGGCCGTCGCCCTGCTGCTGAAACATGGCGGTGACCTGACTTTTGCTGCGGTCCAAGTGTTGTTGGCTCAGGTGAGTCACCCTTTGTTACAGGCTGTATTGATAAACATTTTTATATTTTTATCATCATCATCATCATCATCATTTCAGCCAATAGACGTCCACTGCTGGACATAGGCCTCCCCCAAAGTTCTCCACACAGATCGGTCCTGTGCCACCCGCATCCAATGGATTCCCGCGACCTTCACCAGATCCTCGGTCCACCTGGTGGGAGGCCTGCCACGGCTGCGGCCTCCTGCGCGTGGCCTCCACTCAATCTCATATCTTTATACATACAAAAAAAAAATACTTTATTTACAGAACGAATGTTGAATAGGTTAACATTAAAAGTATCAAGGTATCAAAAATATTTATCAATCTAAATAAATAAAAAAATGTGGTATCACTCTGGTACTCCGGTTCCGGTGGTTTGATCTATTGTGATCGCCGCTATGCTACAATTCAGTCAGATTTGTTAGTTATTTTGTGCCTGTCAACCTCATATTTCGATTTCACGGCCGCTTACCATCAGGCGGAGTGCGGTCATCTTGATTGTCCTCATTATAAAAAAAGACTAGTAAATAGTTTGTATAACTGGTCCAGGGCGATCGCAAAGCAGCGGTGAAGCTGCTAGAAGAGAGCGAGCACAAGTACCGCGCCGGCGTGGTGGGCGCGCTGTGCACGCTGCTGGCCGCCGACGCCGAGCACGCGCGCGCCTCGCAGCTGTTCCACGACGTCTACCAGCACTACAAGGACGATAAGGAGGTTAGTGGATCTATTTGCTATGTCGTGGTGCGAGGGCTTCGTGCTATTTGCCCCACGACTATTTCCCGCGATGGACGATGAGGGAGAGTCCCAGGGGTTTTAGTCGGTAAACCCCCCGCCGTCATGCGGGGGGGAGTCCGACATAACCCGTCCACCCCCCGGCGGACGGGTATGCGTAACGCATTTCCCCTGGGTTACCAAAAAAAAAATCTATATGCTACTAACTTTTTCCCGCGGTTTCGCTCGCGCGAACGTTACGTTGCCCATTTCCTTAAAATGGGCAACGTAACGTAACGCTAAGACCAATTTATAACCATGTTCTATCGCAAATAAATGATTGATTGTTTGATGGGAGGTTAGAAAGGGACAAAAAGTAGCCCGAGTTACTCTCCAACTATCTTCATTAAAAAATCACATCAATGGGGCTACCGCGCGGCCGCGTGTGGAAAATCCGTTAGATGGCGTACGTGTAGACTGTGGTCCAACTACACGATGATTGGTTATTTTGATGTGAGATGTCAAGATGTTACTAAACGACCAACGACGTTGAAGTTGGATCTCAGTTTACAAGTATCTATCGAGTCGAGCCGTTGTTTCATGCCCGATTTGATAAATGTCAGACTGATAGCACTAGTGAGGGACAACGGTAAAATTGCCGAATCATATAAGTAACAGTTATTTCCTATAACGACAGTTTCCCATATTCAAAAATATTTTTTTATTAGGTATAGTGTCCATGAGCGGCGGCAATTGCTTACCATCAGGTGATCCGCCTGCTCGTCTGCTACCTATCACATAAAAAAAAATTATATGGGTTTGCACTTGACCTCATCTCACCTGATGAGTGACAATGAGGTCTAAGATGTAGCGTGCTTTCCCAGAAGCCTATTCATTCTCGACTTAAAGACACCCAAACTGTAGCTCTCTGGGAATACAGAAGCCAACAAGTTCTTCCATTCCTTAGCAGTTCGTATAAAGAAAGAAGAAGCGAAACCCACACCCAAATTTTTACAAATGTAAATGTAAATAGTATAGATTTACTTATTTGTTATGTGATATCCAGCGCGTAGCCTCCCTCCGAGCGGTATGGCGCGCAGCAGCCGAAGCCCACGCGCGCGCCGGCGACCGCGCCGCCGCCGCCGCCGCGCTGGAGGCGCTCGCGCACGCCGCGCCCGGCGACACGCGCTCACTGGCGCGCCTGGTGAAGGCGTTGGCGGCCTTGGAGCCGGCGAGGGCGAAGAAACTGGCGCAGAATTTGCCGAGACTGGAGAATTTGGAGGTGGGTAGATTTGTGTCTTTTTAGGTCGAAAAAGGTCAAAGCTAGTAATGCATCAGCGACATCTCTATATCAACTATACTCGCTCGCTAGTGCGATTGATGAAGGCCCTGGCCCTTTAGAGCCGGCTAGGGCGAAGAAACTGGCGCAGAATCTGCCGAGATTGGAGAATTTGAAGGTGGGTTGTGTAGCTTTGTGTCTTTTTAGGTGACAAATGGAATAATGGGACGCTTTTACATATTATGATTCTGCTGTCTGTCCGTCTATCGGACACCGGGTAGTAATTTAACTCATTAGCGCGACTGGTAAAGAGCTTTAGAGCCGCCGAGGGTGAATAAACTGGCGCAGAATCTGCCGAGACTGGAGAATTTGGAGGTGGGTTGAGTAGCTTTGCGTCTTTTTAGCTGAAAAACTGTCAAACCTCGCAACGCATCAGCGACACTCGCTCGCTAGCACGCCTGGTGAAGGCCCTGGCTGCTTTGGAGCCGGCGAAGGCGAAGAAACTGGCGCAGAATCTGCCGAGATTGGAGAATTTGAAGGTGGGTTGTGTAGCTTTGTGTCTTTTTAGGTCGAAAAACGTCATGCATTAGCGACTTCTCGGATCGTGCCGCAAGATACTCGCACGCTAGCGCCTAGTCGATGCCCTGGTGACTTTAGAGCCAGTGAGGGCGAAGAAACTGGCGCAGAATAAGCCGAGACTGAAAAACTTCGAGTAGGGCTGTCAAACTTTGTTCCTTTTTAGGTTTCCGCACCCAAAGGATCAAAAACGCCAAGACTGCTCGTGAGTCTTGAAGCGTTTTTGCTTGAGAGTTCCACATCGAGAGGGCGAGAGAGTTGATCTAGAAACTATTCAATAAGGTCACATAACAGTTTAATGAAGAATACCCACGGGAAAAGTCTTAAATAAAGATAAATACTAATATGCGTATTACTTTTCAGGCCAAGATCGACATCGAAGCCCTGGAATCCTCAAAATGGATGATGGGCGCCAAGGTTGTCAAGAAAACTGTGCAAAGCAAGCAAGAACAATCTCCTGGGTAAACAATTACTATGTAACTAGCGGCCCGTCCTCACTTCGTTTCAGGACATGAGTTCTAATCTGTGGCAATAGATGACGTTAAACGTCGATATGCGCATGATTTTGTTTTTTTCTGTTTCACAAAATTTTAAAGTTGACTTTGCGAATCGAAACGGAACGAATTCCCTATCTCGGGCTCTAGCCCGAGATAGGGAATTCGTTCCGTTAACCGTTCCGTCAATTATCTATAATTGAAGTGTAAACGCATTAAACTTTAAAATAATAAATAATATTGTCTCCACATTTCAGACATGAAATGAAATAAACGCCATTGTTTATGTTATAGCACCCCTGGCTCCGAATTAATGCAAAAGAAGAAACAGCGGAAACGCAAAACGAAACTGCCGCCCAACGCAGACCTCTCCAAGCCCCCGGATCCAGAAAGGTATATTATTTTTAGCAGTCGATTGGTACATAGTCAGATATGCACAGCACCAAAAGTCACTAATGACCCACCCTTACTTAGTTTCGGGACTTAATTTTGCTATTAGTTCCAAATTTCACCAAAATATGGCGCTGGGTGTCGATCACGTCACGCAAATGTTTCGAAAAAGTCGAAATTTATTATTTGTGTCAGATTATTTTACGAATAAGCCTTCCGAAAGTTGATCAACTTACGATTTGGATTGTTTTACGGTGACATAATTATATAAAAACTAGCGGCCGCCCGCGACTTCGTCCGCGTGGAAAAGTAACTTTTTACCCCCCTTTTAACCCCTTACAACCCCCTTTTCGCAATAAAAAGTGGCCTATGTTCTTTCTCAGGGTCTAGATTATCTGTATACCAAATTTCATTTAAATCCATTGAGTAGTTTTGGCGTGAAAGAGTAACAGACAGACAGACAGACAGAGTTACTTTCGCATTTATAATATTACTAGCGGCCGCCCGCGACTTCGTCCGCGTGGAAAAATAACTTTTTACCCCCCTTTTAACCCCTTACAACCCCCTTTTCGCAATAAAAAGTAGCCTATGTTCTTTCTCAGGGTCTAGATCATCTGTATACCAAATTTCATTTAAATCCGTTGAGTAGTTTTGGCGTGAAAGAGTAACAGACAGACAGACAGACAGAGTTACTTTCGCATTTATAATATTAGTATGGATAGTATATAGTATATAGTACTAGCGGCCGCCCGCGACTTCGTCCGCGTGGAAAAGTAACTTTTTACCCCCCTTTTAACCCCTTACAGCCCCCTTTTCGCAATAAAAAGTAGCCTATATCCTTTCTCAGGGTCTAGATCATCTGTATACCAAATTTCATTTAAATCCGTTCAGTAGTTTTGGCGTGAAAGAGTAACAGACAGACAGACAGACAGACAGACAGACAGAGTTACTTTCGCATTTATAATATTAAGTATAAAAGTATAATTAGTATAATTATAATATTAGTATAAAGTATAATAGTATATAGTATATATAGTATATAGTATATATAGTATATAGTATAGTATGGAGTATGGATTTAGGATAGATTAAGTACAGTCGCCGTCTGATATATCGTAGCAGACAAGATGACCAAATATATCTGAACAAATTAAAATGTCAATAAGTTCTGAACGCTACAAGTAACCATTAATATCTGAACATTCAGTACTGCATAAATATCTGAGCAGGTGCCAGTTATTAACTTCTGAACATACAACTAACCAATAATATCTGAACACTCAGTACTGCATTAATATCTGAGCAGATGTCAGTCATATATCAGGATAAACAAAGTACGTAAAGAAAAGAAACAAAGTGTCATTACATATTTGAATCTGAAAATTATTTTTAAAAGTGTGTGGCCAGGATGTAGGCATTAACAGTAATTGGAAACTAAGGAGTTTCATCAAAAAAACCAAGATATTTATTACCAACGAGCGGTCACGAAGCGAACATGTTAAAGATGATTGTATTGTCTATGACTTTTGTAAATTCGCATAAAAAAATTTCATCTTTCCATACAATGTCGGTCACGTGATTTGGTCATTTTGTATGGGGACTCGAAAATTTTTTCGAAGAATTTGGAAAAGTTGTTGAACAAATGTTGTTCAGAATGGTTGATAGAACACGTGGTTAAAGGGATGTAAATGTTCACAGATACACCCTGTATGATGATATTGATGATTCATTCATTCATTCAGGTGATTCAGAGACACTTTTTACGTTTCGAATAACTGCTGTAACAAAAAAGTAGATGTCGCAAAAATGGCCGCCATTTTGTTTTTTTTCTTTAAATATCAAAAACCTATTATTTTTGATATGATTAATTAAAAAACTCTCAGGGTTGTCGAAACTTTTTCCGCAAAAATAATCCCTAACACACCAAAAATAGCCCTATTTATCAGTGAGTCAGTTATTGGTAATCGAGCTTTATATAAGTATTATGTTGAGCGACGAACGCGACGTTGCCAAATTGATTTCTAAAACGATAGGCAACCTCGCATTGGTATTGACGTGCGTGAAGGATGACAGTTCAGATATTATTGGTTATTGTATGTTCAGAAGTAAATGACAGCATCTGCTCAGATATTAATGCAGTACTGAATGTTCAGATATTATTGGTTAGTTGTATGTTCAGAACTTATTGACATTTTTATTTGTTCAGATATATTTGGTCACCTTGTCTGCTACGATATATCTGATGGCGACTGTACAATGCGACAACTGATTTGGCACGTGCCAAAAATTTGTGTCACATGAACGCGGTCCACTGTCGAATTTATTTGTCCTAGCCTAGTCGCAATATTCCTGTTTTTTAAAATGACGTCTTGTATAACTATGTGTAAAACTCACCTTCCACAGATGGCTTCCTCGATACGAGCGTACGGCGTACCGCAAGCGACGAGGCGTGCGGCGTGACGTCATCAAGGGCAGCCAGGGCATGACCACTACCGCCACCGACCAGTAGTAAGTAACCTTCGCTGTACACAGTCATGTCGTCCTCAAGATCCATTTCACTTCAAGCAACATTGAGAGGAGATGGGGGAGATTTCAAAATCTAAAAATAATAGTCCCATCCCTATCAAAAGAGGCATCAGTGGTAACTGGCATATTTTTACGAGTTCCCAGTAGCACCCAGTGGGGGCGCCTGGGAATAACCCGTCTCAAATCTGCATGAATTGATAAGAATGCTCTAGTTTGACATTAAACGATCGATGTGTTTCTGCCCCATTACATGTATTAAGCAACTTATCATTATTCTAGTGACATGAGCAAGCAACAGCCGTCTACTGGCGCGGCGGCCGCAGCGGCCAAGAGCCCCCGAGTGGAGGCCAAGCAGCCCGACAGCGCGTGGCAGCGCAAGCAGCAACAGAAGAAGAAGGGAAAGGGTCGCAAATGGTAGACGGGAATATATTACGTTTCTTATAATCAAATACTGTTTCATTTATTACACCTTACCACATTTTAGTATTCTTACGCAACTATCAAGGCCCCCTTGTAGTTGCGTAAGAATAAAAAATAGATTTACGTAAAAAAATGAATAGGGCTCTAAGTTTAAAGAAAGAAGAAGAGAAGAAAGCTGCTTACTATCACTGAAATTTATTTGAGCAATAATTCAGGCCCCAGAATACAACCCTGAAGGACACCACGTTATACTGCCAAAATAACCAGCTAAACCTCTCGAGTACGGCCGAATTGCTTTAACCAAGCTATAATTGACTTCTTAACTTGATGAAATATAGGTCAGTTTAGAACTTTTCTTGTACATACATACCTCCTATGTATGAGTAACTATGTCAAAAGCCTTAGCGTGGACACAGTGCGTTATGGGAATTTCCATATTAAAGTGCTCCAGATACAAAGGAATATCTAAGAGCGACTTTCGTGAACAAGTTCATTCTCAAAATAAGATTAGTATTTTTATTATAGTCCTAATTTAGGGATGGATCGGAAATTAGGAATAATAGTTAAATTCATAAAAGTATGCATACAGTCAAAAGTATATTTATTTAAAATCTAATCACTAAGCTTATTATCTTTTAGCATTCCTCCTCTTAGATTTCCCTGGCCTTTGATTCTTATTCTTGTTATTGGGCTTGAAGTTCTTATTTTTAAAGTTTGTGGGTCTCTTTTTAGCTGAACTATTGAATCCATCCATTTGATTTGAAGATTCTCGGGTGTTCAATTTTGAACCTTTCTTCTTGCCACCAAAACCAAACTTCTTATCTTTTCCTGCGCGTTTCTTAGCGGCCTTATTGCTCATACCGCCTTTTCCTTTATTATTATTACTATGCTTCCCTTTGTTGTCTTCTAAGAAGTCTAAGTCGGCAGACTTGCCTTTTCTGACACGTTTTAATTGTTCTAGCATCTGTTTCTTCTCTGCAGCTTGTTTTAGTTTTGCATCAATCTGGAAATAATACAAATTATTTAAGAACCATTAAAACTTGTATGTGCGTTATTGGAATATCGTTTCATTAAGAAAGCATAAGGGTTGACTGGTTGCCCAACCTAGGTATTACTGGAAAGACGTCGTCGAGGCTACGATCTCAGTTAAACTCAATTAACGGCCCTCAGGTATATCGGTTACCTATCAACAATATAGTGACGTCATCTCTTCCAAGAGATAAAATCATGAGACAAAGGATCATCTACCTTAGACTGGGAGGAGATGGCAGTTCACCGCGAGAGTATAGACGAGGCCTATGTCCCTTAACAATCTTGAACAATATGATACATATTTTTATGTAACTGTAGTCAGAGAAATAATTAACTAACTAGGCTGGTGCAGTGACCCAAAGTGAGTCTTGGTCTCCGATAATAAGATCCTCCAGTTAGGTCAGTCCTTCGCCACCTCCTGCCAGTCTTTCTCAACTTCATCCCTCCAGCGGTACCAGAGAAATAAAACTATCAAATATTTACCTGGACTCTCTTAGCAATCTTCTTCTGATCTCTCAGCTGGCGAACTTTCTCAGTGCGCGCTTGCGCCGCCTGTTTCGCCATTAGGTTCTTGCGAACTTTCTGCATGTGCTCATCAGTCTTAGCCATTTCCGCGAAATAGTCATCTGGTCTAAAAATAAATTAATTAATAAATAGACCTACCAGGTTAAAAGAGTGGTGTACTAAAAATATGACCCTTTACATCTAATCATCTTCTATACTATTTATAAAGAGGTTAATCTCATATTCTACGCCAGGGCTTATAGGTAAACCGAAAACACGAAACACTTGCGTGATACAATCAACGTCTAGCGCCACCTATTGGTAGACAGTGGAACTACTGTCCCGAAACGAAGTTAGGGCGGGCCACTAGTAGATTAATAAGATTAGTGGATTTTGAATAAATCACAGAATTAAATCTATAGTAGTATGTAGTTCACAATTTTATTGTGAACTAAACTATAGATTATAATTTATTCTAATGACATGTAACCACTTACAACTACAGATACCAATGCTCATCCTAACTGTTATCCTTGTATTTATTCTAATGAAATGCCTCCTAATACAAGTTGATAAAACTCAAAAGAATGAGATCAAAACAATAATAATTGGTGACTTGTGGCTGTGAATTAAATATCTTATTCCACACTCCATGATCAAAACAAGATGGTCCATTATTTGTATCACATTATTTATTGAGAGCTAAATAACTTTTTCTATTTCATTTACCTTCTGGTGGGTATTCCTAATTCCTTAAGCTTTTTGATGCCTTCAAGTACAGCTGCCTGAGCTTGCCGATGAAGTAAGTTCTCACGTTTGAACTCATTCAGTACTGGGTCCTGGCTTGGGTCATATTCTTTGAAACCTTTACTATTTTCTTTAATGTTTCTGAAAAGTTGGAGGAAAATTTTTCATGATAAGAACATTTTGTAGAATGGTCCGCACCGCAATGGCTTTTTACACAACCAGGAATAACAAGCAGAGATGAAGATGATGAAGAGGTATATTAAACTGAAAATATTGATACTTTTTATTACACAACATACAAAAACATGTAAGTATACAGAGATCAAAAACAATAAGAGAGAATATAAGTATGAATAGGGGGAGACAGAATTTATATCTTTAGCACCTGTGATTATTTAATATATTTTTTTTTAGTAAAGCATCCTTTAACAAAACCGGAATTACTCCAGGAAAGAGGCTCATAAAATCGATTACATTATGTTCATATTAATGATAGTGCAATAAATAATAACAATCAAGCCTAGTCGACAAAGATAAAGGCCCATTTAGTACTCTCGAAGCAAAACATTTGCTTACAAATTCTAAAAGTGTGTAGGATAATATACTGACTTTCTTCTTTGTGCCGTTTCCTGCATTTGTAAAGCTACATCAGGGGCCATTGGAGCTACAGTAGTCACCAAGTCCAACGTTTCCACCCATGGCAGTTTCAGCTTGAATTCTTTCAGTTTAGTCTTGAGGTCAGCTACATTATTGATGTGTGTTTTCTCTACTTTCTCGACCTCTTCATTGAGACCCGGTTTTAGCAAACCTTTAGCGAATGCTTCTTGTAACTGTCAAATAGATAAAATGTGATTAAGAAAATAAGTATAGCATAAAGTATGAGTTTAAAATACAAGAATTTGAAGCTCACTGACCTCCTCGTCGGAGTCTACATCTGTATCACTTTCATTTAAAACAAAATCACTCATCTTGTAATGTTCTTGTTAATGTAGTAATTTCGTTTGAGTTGATATTGAATAAAAGTTTGCTTTTAACACAAAATTAATATACACGACAACCGCATTTAAAAACATAACCTTAAAAAATTGTAACGCGTGCACCTGACATTTTGTTTTTTAACTTCAGAACCACAGACTAATAAAAAAATAAGCAGTACTGCCAACTCTACCATGCCAAACTTTGTCTTTACCAAAAGTAACCATAGAGTTTTTTTTTTGGTCCAAAACCATAGAGTAATATAATACTTTGTTTTATAGTACAAAGTATACAGGGTGGTAAAAACCTTTAGCTCCTGAAGGGAAATAGGGTGATAGAGACAGTGATTAAGAGCCCACTTATTTTAACAATTGGGTAGCAGTGTGCGACTTTTATATAACGTTGATAGTTTAGCATTGAGATAAGTTAGCAACAATTTAAATATCTAAAGAATATTTGTAATTTTATAAGGTTTTGCAAAAAAAACTTAAAATTTGTTCTAAAAATTCAGTGATTGGATTGCCCACCCCCTCTAAATACTAAATGGAATGTTTTATACCATGATAATTGCTTAAAATGATACAACATAGGCTCGTTGTTTAGCTTTCACATTCAAAAAATAAAATAAAAGTGACACAATCATTAAAACTACAAAGTGTATCCGATTCTCCTAAGCAATTCGAGTTTTTTGAAGAGACGAACACCTGCTGTGCAAAAACAGCCATTATATAATATAGGGTGAACGCTCCAGTAGTTTACCAATTAAGGCAGATTTTGATACAAAAAAAATGTTTATTAACTACTAGAAATTTTGACTTGATTATTTTTGTATACCTACATTAAAAATTAGTTATTTATCAATATAAACTCATGAAATTTAAATTTAGCTTTACCATTTTTTTATTATTAATTAATAAATTAAAATTTTAGCTAATGCGCCAATTAGTTGTCCAGAGGGATTTACTAGCGACTTCTCTAAATTCTGATTGGTTGCTAGGCTGATTAGTTTTGACACATCCATTTTTTAACCAATAAGAACATCTGCTCGTTTGAAAGTTAATATCGGCGCTTAAATTGAAAATGGTCAACTACTAATGCATGGTCAACTACTGGAGCACTGGCATATATTTTTTTAAACGTTGACAAATTTCTTATTTAGAAATCTGATAAAGAGTACTCTAGTGTTATTTAACGGATTTAATTCAAAACTACTCCTTTGAAAATAAGTTAAAATCTACGTTAACCTTAAACCTGGCAATCACTGTACCCTGGGCAATCACTGTCTCGGTTCCCCTGCCTTCAAGTAAGCACTTTCAACTAAAACTATAGCGGAATCTGTATCATACATAGTTTTTTTAATACAACTCGACCAACTTATGATGTGCAGTTGCCCTAACTAAATGGTAATGTATTGAAATAACTACAAACTATGAAAATAAGGTCTGGCTACGGAACCCTTTCATGAGCGTGTCCGACACGCTCTTAGTCGGTTTTTAATGTGTACCGTATATAGACCCAACCTATAATGGGACAACTCCTTTAACGTGAAGTTTAGTGTAGAGACGAGAGACCGATTCGCAATTTTTCGCGGTTTTGCGCATTGTTCGTTCTCCGATTTTTGTCCCGTGTCAAAGGGACCGCGAAGCGCAATACTTTATAATGTGATGTGGCGTGTGGTGGCAATAAAATCATGAAATTAATTGGTAGCGCCACTGCAGCTTACGTCTTAAAGTATGGTGGCCCTATTGGTTATAATAAAACATGGGAACTCCGTTAGTTCCTCAAAAATCCGTTTTTATGAATATCTTGACGCATTACATCTTAAAGATGATATGATGATGATAAGAATAATAATGAATAATTTAATGAAGATGGTGAATGCATAGAAATTAATATAAAATGGCCCTGTTGGATTGGTGGGCTGGCAAAGGAATAATGATGATACTTGCTTGGATCCGAAATTCAAGCAGCAAAGCCTCAACAAAATGCAACTCATCAGAAATAGCGAAAATATGCATCATCAGTAATGGTTCCAAATACAACATGATAAATATTGCCGAAAGAAAATTCCCACAAATGCCCAATCACGATAACCCTCCCTCTATCTGTCACTATTCTTCCCCTGGCGGCGGTATAGACCAACTCTTCAATGGACTTGACAAGAAGCTTAAAAACTTTACGCTCAATGACTATTGTATAGTGTTTATTGGCGAAAGTGATTTTCATGTGTCTGAGAACTATGTATCCAAAATAGATTTTATTAGAAATTGTGTACAGCCTCTAGATCACACTAACATAATCATATGCTTGCCAACTTTTAAACAGGGAAAGTTTGTAAATATCTTCAATAGGAGAATTGAAGCATTTAATAGAATACTATATATAGACAATGTTAAGAATGAATACGCTTTTATACTAGATTCTAACAAAAACCTGAATTACACCCATAAAATGTTTCATAAAGTTACCGCTTCCGCTAACAAAAGTGCACTTATGACCATTTTTAAAGATATTAACAATCTAATTTATGACATTAGCGAATATTATAATAACGAGTTAAGCAAAGTAATACCAGACAATAAAACATTTTTTTCGTGCCTAAACACACACTCACAAAAAACACTACCACAGCAAACGACAACAAACACTACTAAAGTCTCATCATCAAGTCAAATAGATACAAAATAAATTTAAGAATTCTCCACCAAAACATAGCTGGAATCTGCAATAAAGCAGACTTATTAGATATTACGCTAAATGAATTAGTAAACCAGACACAAAGAGTTGATATTTTATGCTTCTCTGAAACAAACGTAAACAAGATACAGAAAAAAATGTTAAATTAGATAACTACAAACTAATATCTTCTTTTTGTAGAGATAAAAATAAGGGAGGTACTTGTATCATGACAAAAAAGACATTAGACGCTAAGCCTTTACTATTTCCACCCGATCTAGCTGCAAAGTTCTATTTTGAATGCTGTGGAATAGATGTACCTACTCTAAACTTAATCGTTATTGCTATTTATCGAATCCCGAACCATACTAAAGCTCACATTGGAATATTCCTCCACAAATTGGAACAATTATTAGAATACACCTATGTCAAATTTAAGAAAAAGAAAATCGTGATTTGTGGAGACTGGAATATAGATATCTTAAAAGAAAATACATCATCTAAAGAACTAAAAAGCGTACTAGAGAACTATAACTTCAATATACACATTTTAACTCCAACTAGACAAAGCTCTTGCATAGATCAAATAGCCAGTAATGTTAAAAATATTGAATCTGAAACTCTTAATTTATGTCTCTCGGACCATGAAACTGCACAAATGATCACCTTAAATATAAAAAAAACAAAAATCTTTTACGACATGGTTTGAGTATAAAAAAGACTACAGTGACGAGAATCTACAAAAATTTACAGAATGTATCTCAGCTCTTTCGTTCTCAGAAGTTCTAAATCAAAGAGAATATAATCACTCCGTTTTAAGAGACGCCATTCCATACATTGGTCTGAGCTCGAGGTTTTTTTTTTTTTCTTTTTTTTTTTGGGCACAGGTGAACATTGACAACCACACGGCATGAACATTGGTTTTATTAATGTTGGCATGACTGGTATTTGACAACTGACAGCGTTACGTAGTGATGGGAAACTGTCGATAGATTCCCACGATAGTTACTAGTGATGGGAAATATCGAAAAATATCGACAGCGGACAGGGTGCAGATCTTGTTATTTTTCAGATTTATTTTAATAGGGAAATAACAATTTTTAAATATTTCAAAACACATTTATTGAAAATTTTAATTGGTATTAAACAATATTCATTGATGAATTCTATTTCTATTGTAATGCCTTCCAAAAAAATATATGAAATCGTGTTGAAAACAAAGTTTAACTTATTTAATACACGAGGCTAGTTTTCCAAGCCGGGACAACAAGCTAGTGTCAGCATACTTCTGGATTTACAGTGGACCAGCTTAATAATAATAGGAATATGGACAGTGATCAGTAGTGATCACTTCATCAAAGAAATAATAATGAATGGAGACATCATAAAAGATCCGACAAAAATAGCAAATAGATAATGTCTGATCGTGACATTTATATGGTTTAGAAAAGTGTCAGATTACTTACATATTGTTTTACTTAAAAGATTATTAATTATAAACAGAATTGTCTATGACATCGTGGACCACACTACACCTTTCGGCTAAAAGTTCTGTCTGATCAGATGTTGGCCCTGGGCGTTCAAACGAAGGTCCTGGGCATATAAAATGCGGTCCGGGTATAACAGATGGATTTCCAGATGAATCTGTAAAACATTTTATTAAAATTATTGAATATTTTGATTTAAGAGTGTATTAAGATATTTGTTATAACAAATTATAAAAACGTACCTTTTAATTCAATCATTTTTAGATTTGTTCATTTCTTCATGTCAAAAATGTTTACCGCAAACATACTTAAGTTGATGCAGTTCTCTATTGGCATGTAAACAAGATCTCCTTAGCCAGCTCTAATCCACTTCAAGGACCTGAAATAAATTTTGAAGAAATTATACAGGGTTGTTTCTAAACCTTGGCATCCTTCAAGCCACCTTGTGTACCGGCCATTCTGAACAATAGTTTTGTCTATGACTTTTGTAAATTCGCGAAAAAAAATTACAAGTTTTCATACAAAATCGGTCGCGTGACTGAAAATGTTGTTCAGGATGGTAGGTGGAAGGGTTGGTGTGAGGGATGCCGGTGTTTAAAAAATAACCCTGTATTTACAACTATCAAAGAACTGTTTGTCTGCTAGGCCAATTCAAATTCATGCATATCAAATGGGTTTAGGTTTAAATTACTTATAAATGCTGTATAAATACAAACCTCTCTGGATCAAGTGAAATATCTACCTAGCCAGGAACCTTCCAGGAACACACGGAGGAAACACAAGGCTGACAAACGCCTTATACCACCTGATACAACGCACTTCTTAAAGTTACGTGTATGCCCACGAGACGATTCCATGGTCAAAACTAAACACAATAGCACTAAATAAATAACACAAAACTATGATAAAACTGATTAACACAACAAGTCCAAAAATAACAAGAAAAGTGGCGTTAAACGTCCAAACATAACAAAGAAAGAAACACGTAACTCGACGTAAGATCAGGAGGGAGGATTTCACTTGATTCACATTTTATTTACGAACTTAAGTATCGTTCCCAATAAATTTTGAAAAAAACGCCATATTGAAGTCAGATGTCAAGTTTGGCCGGATCTTGCCTTGCCAACATAGCCAAATAAAATTTTAAGTTATGATGTTGGTAAAACCAGGCGTTCGCCAACATAATACATTTTGCGGTCTTGTAGTCATTACTGCTAGGGAATAAGGCTAAAAATAGCATATCATGACGAAATATTACATTTGTTTCCGCGGTGTCCACCCACTGTTCTAAATAGTCATAATGTTGCTGAAGCCTTTGACAATTTCTATGACATATTAACCCTATTCTACAATCTATGTTTCCCAACGATCAAGGTAAAAGTAAATAGTAGACTCTCTAAGCTAAAATGGCTAAGCAAGGGGTTAAAAAAGTCTTGTAGAGTAAAACGAAAATTATACCTCGCCTTCTGCACAACCCCACGAAGTAACCCAGCTTTAAAAAAAGAACTACATACTAAATATAAAAAATACAACTGCATCTTAAAAAAATGTATATTAAAAGCACAAAAAGTAAATAATAAAAATACATAGATAAAAATCGGAAAAAGCCCCAAAGCTATATGGAATACTATTTCATCTACTATAGCCAATAATATAAATGTTAATAATTTAAATAGCATAACCATAAATAATGAAATATATTCCGACCCACAAGACATATGTAATGCTTTTAACAAATACTTCATCGATTTAACAATAACAACGACCTTTTATCTACCAGCAATACCACTTCTCCTTTA